>CM049374.1:31580489-31772989 GCA_026937815.1 Etheostoma perlongum | reverse complement strand
ATGGAGAAGCAGGGAAAAACCCTGCAGTCAAAGGGGTAGCTGGGCAAGATAAAGACACGGATGAAAACGTTGCTGCCGGCCAGTTCTACATCACATACAGATCCCCAGAAACATTCGTTCATAATGATAGATGAAGAGTCATCCCGCAAATGCCAACTTTTTGGCCGATTGGTGGGAAATGCTACGTGGCACAGACAATGATTGTGGTGGTTGGGCTTAAAATAACATCTTCTGCACGGAACAGTGCAAGCCCTCTGCCTGAACTCTCACTCGCCTTCACCGCCGAGGTGTGTTTGAAGACAGTGGGATGTCTACCAGAAAATTGCAGAAGGAAAAATAGGAGGCATAATGGCTTCAGGAATGGAGCCGGCCATCAATAATGCAGAAGAAGCCGCAGTTAATGCCCCCTTTAATTCAACAGGTCTGCAGACATTGGGACAGTTATTCTTCCTCAGCTGCAGATGCTGGATGAGACGCAGCTACATCAGGCTTTATGGCTTTGTGTGTAGTAGCACTGCCAGGTCTTTTCCCCGACCTCAATCCCGATTGCAGAGCCATTAATGGGTTTTCATCAGGGGCCGCCCTAATGGAGTTTCCAACTTCCCCAACTCACTCAGATACCAGTGGGGAGCTGTAGCCACAGAGAAAGAAATAATGCTCACACTAAGTCAGAATATATGAACTTAATTTGGTTCAAACAGCGAGAGTGCCGAAAGCTTTAATAAACAAAAAATAGAGCACAATCCAAACAGCCAAGTTTACACTGCAAAAATTACCATTTAGAACGCACACTGTCTTACAGGTCGTACATTCAAGTGTAATAAAAATAAATCTGCCATCAAGATGAGAAAAATGTACTTTTAATAAAAATGTTTATCAGAATAATGTCACATGTATAAATTCTCAAAACATGAAAAAATAGATTTGGGTCAAATAAAATTGCAAACTGTATGTTCTTTAACTAATCAACACACTCAAAAGAAAGGATGAGAAAGTCACACACAGTGAGGAAAATAAGTATTTGAACACCCTGCTATTTTGCAAGTTCTCCCACTTAGAAATCATGGAGGGGTCTGAAATTGTCATCGTAGGTTGTCACCACACAGATCTTCTCTAGATCAGTCAGGTTTCTGGGCTGTCGCTGGGAAACACTGAGTTTGAGCACCCTCCAAAGATTCTCTGCCAGAACCTTGATATGCTTCTTCCAGAGCCACTCCTTGGTTATCCTGGCTGTGTGCTTCGGGTCATTGTCATGTTGGAAGACCCAGCCTCAAACCATCTTCAATGCTCTAACTGAGGGAAGGAGGTTGTTCCCCAAAATCTCGCAATACATGGCCCCGGTCATCCTCTCCTTAATACAGTGCAGTCGCCCTGTCCCATGTGCAGAAAAACACCCCCAAAGCATGATGCTACCCCACCATGCTTCACAGTAGGGATGGTGTTCTTGGGATGGTACTCATCATTCTTCTTCCTCCAAACACGGTTAGTGGAATTATGACCAAAAAGTTCTATTTTGGTCTCATCTGACCACGTGACTTTCTCCCATGACTCCTCTGGATCATCCAAATGGTCATTGGCAAACTTAAGACGGGCCTTGACATGTGCTGGTTTAAGCAGGGGAACCTTCCGTGCCATGCATGATTTCAAACCATGACGTCTTAGTGTATTACCAACAGTAACCTTGGAAACTGTGGTCCCAGCTCTTTTCAGGTCATTGACCAGCTACTCCCGTGTAGTTCTGGGCTGATTTCTCACCTTTCTTGGGATCATTGAGACCCCACAAGGTGAGATCTTGCATGGAGCCCCAGTCTGAGTTAGATTGACAGTCATGTTTAGCTTCTTCCATTTTCTAATGATTGCTCCAACAGTGGACCTTTTTTCACCAAGCTGCTTGGCAATTTCCCCGTAGCCCTTTCCAGCCTTGTGGAGGTGTACAATTTTGTGTCTAGTGTCTTTGGACAGCTCTTTGGTCTTGGCCATGTTAGTAGTTGAATTCTGGTGTTCAAATACTTATTTGCAGCTGTATCATACAAATAAATAGTTAAAAAATCATACATTGTGATTTCTGGATTTTTTTTTAGATTATGTCTCTCACAGTGGACATGCACCTACGATGACAATTTCAGACCCCTTCATGATTTCTAAGTGGGAGAACTTGCAAATACTTATTTTCCTCACTGTATAACTCAGATGCAAATTGTTTATTTTCAATAGTGGTGAATGAGTATTAAGATCCTTTAAAGTGTTCATATTAGGCTTTTTGGCTTTTTCCCTTTCCTTGGTGTTGTATATCTTTTTGTGCATCTAATAGGTTTACAAAGTCAAAAAGACCAAAGTCCCCCCCCCAAAGGGACTTACCATCTTCTACAGAAAACACTGTTCACCAACTGCTCCAAACAGCTCTATTGTAGTCCAGCCTTTACTACAAAACGTGCGTCACTTTGTAACACGTTATAATGCTCGCCTAGCTGCTAGGGTGGTACGTCCTCATACTCTGCTTCTGACTGGCTAGTAGTTCTTACATAGCTACTGCGCATGTACAACTCCCAACAAAGATGGAATAGAAGTGTGATGCCTCACTCTGTAGCTAAAACAGAGAGCTCAACACAGGGTGAAAAGAGGAGCTGTAGTAATGTGCAGAACAACATAAATATTGTGTTTTCGGAAAATATAATGTAAACCTATACTGATATAACCTCTAAATTCAATTATGAACTTGAAAATGAGCATAATATGGGCACTTAGAGTCAGCCTGAACAGTACCAATACAACAATATAAAAAGACTCCATAACAACTAAAACTCCTAAATTTAAAATCCTACTGATTAAAAGTACCGCATATTATTTTGAGCAAAACATACTTACTGTAAAGTATCAAAAGTAAAAGTATCTCTAGTAGCAGAGAAACGGCTGCTTTGAGTGTTATACTATCATAAATTACATTATTAGATTTAATACTGATGCATTAATGCATAAGTAGCATTTTACTCCACTGAAGGTGCTTGAGCTAGTTTTACCTACTTTATATAAAAGTTATGCTGTTATACTTCAAATACCTGCATTGCTTTTTCCTCCAGAAATGCATAACATTTAGCCAAACAAAGATTCATCATTTATCCAAAAGCATTGGTTATTCAAAAGTGTCAGGAGGGGATTCAGCTTCACTATACCCTGAAAACAATGCATCAACATTCACAAGAGCACTCATGATTCTGAAATGTAAGATTGTGTCTACCATAAAAGTAACCTATAATTATGCCTGAAAGTAATCGGAATTTGCCTAAATAATCACAATACGTACTAAAATTAGCTCTTTGAAATCTGAAAATGCCAGAAATGAAATCAGCGTCCTCTACAACCTCTAAAACCACTCACATATTGTAGAAATTGGCCATACAGTGCAAAATATGTGGTCAAACTGGACGATTAAGCTAATAATGCTAATTATGCTAATTAAGCAAATTGCTCAACATATGCAAATTAGCATCCAGCAGTTTCTGAATACTGGGGACCCATACTTCACATTTCCGCAATAAAACGTTGGTGTACTCAACATTTCCGGGTTCACCTAGTTGGCTACTAGACTATTATGACATAATTTCAAGGTGAAAAAAAGGTAATGAATTGTGATTCATCACAGGATATCGCACTGTGTGTGTGTGATTCCCACTATTAGTCGGGATATGATTAATTAGAAACAAAACAAAAACAAGGACACGCACAATTATATCACAAGAATTAGACTTTATTAGTTTATCAGTGTTAATCTGTTTCAGTGTGTAAACTTTGTTGCTCTGCAGGTTGATGAAGATGACGATTCTGCAGCTTCAGTGTGATCCTCTCTCTCTCTCTCTCTCTCTCTCTCTCTCTCTCTCTCTCTCGCTGGTCCTTCGTGTTGATCGGCCATAAAGGTGGTCCAGTCACTTTACATTATCTGCAGTGTTTAGCTGTTCAGCTCTGCAGGAGATAGAGGAGCTCATCATGGGACCTTCACCTGCATATAACATATTAGTAAACCTGCCTTATTAACCCTTGTGTTGTCTTTCTGTCAAAATTGAAAATCAACATTTTTGTTGATGCTTTTTATAATGTTTTTAACGTTTTCTTATGTTTGTGTCCCTTTTTTCAACACTTTTGATGTTTTTTTCAATGTTTGTCACTTTTTTTGACGTTTAACACTACGTAACACTAACTTATTAACTTTAGTTTTACAGTTATTTTTGGAATTTACGGTTAATAAACCTAATTTTTAGGAAATGATACCTAATGTTTGAGTTAGAAAAGCAGAAATTAGGAATTATTTAGATTACAATGGAAAATCATAGACTGGAATATGTCAACTTTTACTCAATACTATTTCAAAACCACTTTAATTTGTTTTTCAAATGCTATAAAATTGAATGAGACACCCCAAAAATGAATGAAAGAGATTTGTACTTGCCAAAGAGCGTTGTGTGGAATCAATCATGTTATTTGGGGTAATTACAATTGGGTCAATTTGACCTGAGGACAACATGAGGGTTAAGGCTTTGTCATGTTCGAAAAAAAAACACTACAAAGTGCCCTCTTGGATGCAACTACGGTAGATAAAATAGGATAAAGCGCCTTCTAAGATGCCCTTCCAGTGAAGAAAACATGTGAGAGTGCAACATAGGCTGTCCTACATGCTAGAAAATCTTCAGTGTGCTGGTGTCCCACCACATGCAGCTGGCGCCCTTTATACACTTTTACACCTAAGTCCACCCCTGATTCCCAGTGTTGCACTCAGCTGTACACAGGAAACAAGTGACAGTTGTGTGAAGATTGAAAAAAGAAAGTAAGAGAGAAAAGTTCACCCCTTGGTTACTATCTCACCCGCACAGCTGGACAATCACTGTATGAAGTGAATGCCCCCCACCCCCCACCCCCCACCCCCCACCACACACACACACACATTTCTGTCAGCAGAAAGGTTTGGGTGAAGGCCAGACACCTCAGAAGCTTTTTGACCATCTGACATGCCAAAAAGATGGGAACCACTAGATTCATTAATATGTACCAAGACATTGTTTTGTATTCTCCTATCACATACTGTTTAATGTAAATGTTAAAAAACTGTATCTCCTAAATAAATGCAATGGAGTATAATGTATCCAGTAAATTACAAGTACCTCAAAATTGTACTTAGGTACAGAACTTGAGCAAATTTAGATACTTTACACTACTAATTGAGAATTGATTAGATCTACATTTTAGCACATCTTGCCTTCTTTTAAACTGAGTTCACATATTCTTATAAAAAAAAGATGACATCGCTGTTATGAGTGTTTTTCTTTGATGACTAAAGTATATAATCAGCACCCGATTCAAAACAGAATATGAGATAAAAACCTTATTAAAATGAAGATTTGACTGCAGTCATTTTGCATTGCCACACAATGACATATGAACTCCAGAGGTGTTCTTTTATCTTTTGTCTTGTTTCTCTCTCCCGATGATCTATACACATCCCATGACTTTCTACAAGAGATCTGGTCTTCATCAAAGAAACAAATTGTTTGCGTCATTTCACTGTTTCTCTTTGATTCAGGGCGGTCTGCTTCAGCAGCTTCGGACGGAGAACTAGGGGGTCATTCATCAGGAGAGAGATTAAATCTCCATCCACTGCTACTGGATGTTGAGAGTACTACATCTTTGCGAAGGGAAATAAATGTTCTTTTTTTTAAATCAATCCTTTAAGGCAAAGGAAATCCTTTCATTTTCTTTAATCTCTTGCCAGCATGTGGAGCTGTAGACCGTTAGCAATAACACAGTTATTATTACAAACAAATGGTGATAAAAAGAAAATGTGTTAACATTCCTGCTAAGCCATAGAATTACAATGTTATAACATGCAAGACAGACAAAAAATTAATCTGTTTAACAGGTCAACAAACAATGATAGGAGCCTCTGTCATAGCACCATTGTTTTTTAATTGTAATACTTTAGCTCCATCTACTGGAGACACACACACACACACACACACACACACACACACACACAATGAAAATACAGTGCACATTATCCTCATCACTGCTTTAAAACACTGAGTGTGAATGCTCTCTTTAAACTACTTTACTTTACTTTGTTTCACGGATATGAAATAGAAAATGCAAATTGTGTATGAAGTGCATAAGAAAAAAACTTGTTGAGTCCTTGAAAACTTTTTGATATAACTGCTTAATAAACTTTATGACTGTTAGATCACTTAATCCATACCAATGCATCACATTGTATAAGCTCATAGGTTTGGTTAAAATCATTGGGGTAAATTAAAATGACCAATACCACATAATTAAAATGATCTATTACATGTAAAAGTCTGAATTTAGCCTGAAAGTAAAAGTACTTAATGCGGAAATAAATGGTCTTTGAGATTGTTATAATATCACATACAGTACATGTATAATATCATTGCATTATTATTACTGATACAGTAAGCAGCATATCACTGTTGTGTAAGTTAACTAGTTTGTATAAGTAAGTAAAAGTGCAATATTTGGCTCCGAAATGTTGTGGAGTAGAAGTATAAAAGAGTGCAAATACATTGAAAGTGAGAAACATACTTTGTTATGTTGCACCACTGTATTAAAATAAATAAAGAAAGAAATACACAGCTAGCAAAGACACAACTTATCTTATACTTTAATGTGATCTGGTTCTGCTTTTACTCCTTCCATAAATACAACTAAAATAATTGAAAAAAATAAATTAATTTGGGATGTTTTTTTCAAATGTTCCAAAAAGCTCCAAAAACATATTTTTATCATACTGTCTGCTTGAATAATATACACTACCTGTATTCACCTTCTCTCTTGAAAAAGCCCAGTTCGATCTGATTAGTCAAAGCTTCTGGGTCTTCTGCATCTATGCTCTCACTCTGTGTTCCAATATCCATACTACCATGCAATTTAGTATGTCCCAATATATAGTATGTCAAATGCATTATGCCAAATATACCAGGATGTCGTACTGCATCTGTTCAGATTTTGCACTATGCAAGCCAGCATGTTTTTCTGGCTATTCTTCTGATCCACAATCCTTTCCCCAGCTTTTATAAGCAAAAGGGTCAAAGTTCAAGGTGCATTGTTCAGAAGAAGTAGCATGTCAGAATTGTATGCATACTAAATACAACAGTACATCTGAGAGAGCAGATGCAGTACATACTAAAATTAAAAGAAAAAGTGTGCGATTTGGAACTCAGCCTCAGTCTCTGCACCATCATTGCAGCCGGGGAATGACTGTAATGGCACTTTCCCCTATATGTCATTTAGTTCTGACATTATAACCTTACGGAAGTCCTGACAGCTTGTTTGAAGGCACAGCTTCTGAATATGATAATCACATATCAGCCTTGAGCCTTGAGCACTGTCAGCTGAAAGATAGACCTCAGATAATGCCAAACTCCAATCGTGAAATGTGGTTACTGGGCCTTTTCTACTAAAACGTATGTGCATGCACAACTGTTGAGAACTATGTGATTAGTTAATGTATTTCTCAATATCTGTTGCACAGTGAATGTGTAAATAATGTGTTTTGAAATCATGTGTCAGTTCATAATGTCCAGTTCCTCCCTAAACCAGAAACCATGTTTTAGAGATCTGTCATCATGTGAGGTAATCAGTTAGTTTGTTCTTAAGAAGAATATTCAGTACTTTCCTTTATAAATGTATACAATTCCCTTTATGAACGTTATAATATTCCTAAATGCTGAACAAGTGGCAGATCGTTTTTTGGATTACATTCAACTGAATAGGTGTACATATTGAAGTGGCCAGGGAGAGTAAATTTGGTTAAGTTAAATGTACAATGAAATAGAAATACTCTCAGTAAGTATCAGTAAGTATCTCAATATTGTACTTATGTATAGTAGATACTCAGTGATGAAAGAAGTGTTCACATGTTTTACTTAAAGTAAAAAGTGTATAAGTAGCAATTCAGTGTAGTAGTACTCTGTTACAAGTAAAAGGGAACTCAAACTCTTAATCAAGTAAAAATATTAGCATCTTAGCCAAGTTAGTGGTAATTCCAGCTGCTT
The DNA here is from genome assembly GCA_026937815.1 of Etheostoma perlongum. Lineage (NCBI taxonomy): Eukaryota > Metazoa > Chordata > Actinopteri > Perciformes > Percidae > Etheostoma > Etheostoma perlongum. The sequence goes on along the minus strand of CM049374.1, from coordinate 31,764,932 downwards.
TAGTGCTCGGGAGCTTAACCTATAATAACACATCTTAATGTATTTTGTAGGCTATTAATAATCTACATCTGCAAAGTAAATAGTAATTAAAGTTATCAAATAATTGTAGTGTAGTAAAACTAACAATGTTTCCTTTTAAAATGTAGTGGAGTAGAAATATAGTAGAAATATCATAAACTGTATAAGGTTCACTTAAAGTAAGTCTTTCTCAAAATGTGTGCTAGCCTACTGTATCACTAAGTATTACATTACATTACACGTCATTTAGAGACTTATGTATGTCAGAGGTTGCACGCCTCTGGAACAACTGGTTAAGTGTCTTGCTCAGGGACACATTGGTTGATGTATTGCAGTGGGAATTGAACCCAGATCACCAAAGGCATGTGTCACTGCGCCATCACCACCCATCAAGTACGTAAGCATGCACTTAGTTACATTCCAGTTCTACTACTTGAGTAAATGTAAATGTAGGCTCACCCTTATTATTCATGACACACGAGACACTCCTTTATAAATCACTTGACAGTCAATGTTTCCAGAAAGATTTGGCTCATCATTGCCTTATGTCGGATCTATGACATGTTATTAAAATAGATATTAAACTCTAATAAAGTGAATAGTTACAAAATGTATAAGGGTGGCTTTTTTGGATGTTCACAACAAAAAAGAATGTCTGTTTTACGTGTTATAGAGCGATAATAGTAGAGGTGTGGGGAAAAAACGATACAGCATAGTATCGCAATATTTTAAGTGGAAATACTGTATCGATACACAGGAGCCAAGTATCGATCTATTGTTATGTATTAGTCAGTTTGTCTGCTTGACAATCCCATTTTACAGCATTAAATTGAAGTGATATGAACAAACAGAGAAATGTTTCTTTTTAGATAAACAGATGTTGACAAAGTTTCCTTTTGGGGATATCATTTGCAATTGGGGGAAATTAGAAGTTGGAAAATAGGTTATAATTTGCAATATATCGCAGAATATCGCAATAACATAGTATCGTGGAATAAGTATCGTGATGACATCGTAATGGGAGGCGTCTGGTGATTCCAACCACTAGTAAATAGGTCTAGTGTTGGCCAAATAAATGGTCATATAATGATAGCCTATCTTCCTAAATTTGTCATTGGCTGACTTTCACATTAAGATCTGTTAATCTTCGTGACTAAAGCAGCCTTTACATATGTGTATGGTTGTTGGTGGTATGTTCAGGGCTGGCTGCGAGTACCTGTGAAGCCCTGCCTTCTGAGATGAGTTGTAGCCATCTGTCGGATTACAGCCTGTACGCAGCCAGTGAGAGCTTTATTCTCTTTGAATGAGGAAAACATCGTGTCTGCCTAAAAGCTGTCACATGGGGCCGAGGAGAGAGAGGAGGGGGGGATTCGCTTCCTGAAATGCTTCTCGTCACGGGCTGTGTATTGTTTGTTTTCTCTCTCTAACGTAGCATCGCATTTCCCGTCCGGATCTTTTGCTGTCGGCGCTGATGATGATCAGCAAAGTTAAAAACGCCATGTCCACTCTGGTGGGAGGGATGATGCCGCACGGACACCACCACCACCACCACAACCATCACTCAGGTGGCGGCCAGACCTGTGGACCGGACAGCCTGCCGCCGCGCTTCCCCTACGGCCGCCCGGATTTCTTGGATCTCACCCCGGAGCTCCTGCAGTACTCCACCGAGCACGCATCACGGCCGGTGCTCACGTTAAAGAGAGACAGCAGGCTTCCCTGGCGGACAGGATACGCAGAGTAAGTGGCGTACAAATGTTCACACAGACACACACCTAACCAAATATTCTGGTTTTAATATTGTCCTGGTGAGTGTCAGCCAGGCCTGTGTTGCTGCAGCCTCAGCACCTTTGGGAGCACTGCATCAGCCAAATGATGGCCTTTTGCTGTTGTACAGTTTCTACCTCAGTGTTCCTCCCCTGCTGGAAACGACAGGCTATTTGGAGTGTAATAATCTAGTGAGAAATGCTCTCAAATAATGGATATATAACTCCATAACAATCGGTCAAAACGCTCCCTATCATGCCAGTGACATTTGTGTTGAAAGATAGCCCATTTGACTAGCCTGCATGCTCCTCCTTAACTCGATTGTCAGCCACTACAAAAGTGAAAGCAGGAAATGTCTAAATACGCATAACAAGCCTTTCTGTGTGTTTTCTTACATACATTGCATACCTTGAAAATTCAACCCCCACAAATCTTTGGGAGGTTATTTCTATTTTTTATTCCCAAAGAGCATTTAAGCATGTTTTTGTTTATTGCTTTAATTTGTTTCATCTCTGTCTTTCAAAAATTAAAAAAGGTTTAGTGACCCTTTACACTTTTTTCTGAGCGTAGGTGCAGAACTTCACTCCTCGTGCTCATTGCTTTACTGCAGGTGTATTCGAGTATAAAATCACCTGCAGTAAAGCAATGAGCACGAGTAGAAACAAAGCAGCACTTTTGAATTCACACTATTGACCAGAATGTGCTGTGTGTGTGTGTGTGTGTGGGGGGTGTAGTTATGATTTTTACAGTACAGTATGTGGGCTATACCACCCCTGCCTGTCCTCGACCCCGAGTGGAAACGGAAGAATAGAACGTCTGACTCATTCAGAGAGTCTCAGGGGGACAGAAGACTGGATGAGAGAGGTCAAATGAGGATGCTGTAATAGTACATAAAGGGGAGGTTAGCGTGTGGGAGTGAGCACCATCAGCATTGCTGTCATCCGCATACTGCTACAAATTACTTAGATCTAAGTCGCCGAAACTGTAATCACAATATTAGCAGTGGTGTTTACAACACAACCTAATCGGCTGATCTGGTCATGCATCAGCTGTCAGCGCTGGAGTGTAAAAATCCCAAAAGTCCATTGTGAGTCGACAAAATGAACATAAATCCATCCCAAATGAATGCAACTGAAAAGATCAACGATTGAAAATAAGGTCTATGTCCACTTACTCAGTGTAGCGTTAATGCCAAATGACTTCTGTTATCAGATTGTAAGGGTTGGACGCTTGGATGAATGTACGACAATGCTGACTCGGGATTGATTGAAGCATTTATTTACTCAAACAGCTGATATGGCTCTGATAAGACTATTCTAGGCACTCAAAAGGTGTTAAATGAACTGTGATGTGCGTGGACTGACTGAAACACAGAGGATTAAACCGCACAACATCACTTTAGATCAATCTGGCTGAAATTATATAAAGTAACTTAACAGAGCAGGATTTATCTGTTGGAGCATCTATCAGCTTCACCTTGTTTGTCTTGGTGTTTACTCCCCCTGTGCCGTAATGAGTGGGAACAATGATGGCCAACTGGCTTACATTCAGACTCTCTGTACCTTCTCCACTGTGATATCACTTAATTATGGTGGTAATGAACTTATGTTAGTAAAAGCATTGAGCTTCTCAAAATTTAGACAGATACATAGGGTCTATTTTCAAAGGGATTTGGGAACCTAAATTCTGTCTGCAGTTTTAGCACCACACAGGCTTCACATGCTCAAGATAATAAATCTAATTGACGCTATGATGCTGCTGTACAGCATTTGATGCATAAACATGTGAGTGCACTTATTGTAAGCCACTCTGTCAAATGGCTATTTGATTCAATTTAATATGGAGGCAAGCTTCCAGGCGCTGGCACTGAGATCATAAAAGAGAGCGTTAGGAGGCAGATAATCATTATAGAAAAGGTTTTCATAGATTATTTTCCTCTTATTTCAAACCAGGATGGGCATGGGATCATATTTAAATAATGTATACCATCTTTCTGACTTCATATATAATTGATTCATGTGTATGGTATAATAATGTGTCATTATGTGATATTATTAATAATGCATAAATAAACAGATGTTAGGTGGGCACAAAAGGACAGTCAAAGCTCTCCGTGATCCTGAAGAAAAAAAGCAGCTATAGGAGAACGATGACTTTTAAACAATCATTTCCTGTGGAAAAAAATTGGACACAGAACAGCTCCTTTCACACGTAACACTGAAAGTGAGGTAAAACTCTTGTTAAAGCGACTATGATCAATATGTTTATAATAACAATGTATCAAATGACAATGTGAAAACAATGTCTATTGGTTGAGGCATTGTTGGTAGTGGTGAATCTAATAGCTCCCCTTTGCTTCACATAGTTTATAAGTATATTATAAGTTATATTAACTTTACTGTTTTGGGCCAATCTTACTTCTCTCATAGAAAGTTGAAGTGTAGATAACTGCAAGGTACTAACCACATGCATTTCATTATTTACCTGTTTATGTTCATATCACTCTTATCCTCGTTCAAACTTTCTGTGTCCAGATCCTGAAGGGATGGTGAGTTGCAGCTTGTTTTAATTACAGTACTTGCATAGTAATATTCAAGTTACTGCAGTACATGTTATTGCAGATTTGTCAGTGTGACTATTCATTTAAGCATTCCACCATGCATCTTGCATTAAGAACAACTTCCTCTCCCTGAAAAGGAATTCACTATGCACTGAAAAGGAAGTCACTATGACTAGACTACTTACGTGCTACGGATGAAGACTTAGTACAGGCCTGCTGTGTTTGTTTAGCTGCTCACCTCCACCTGATGTAGCATAGTTTAGCAGCAACTGGGGATTCAGGTTTTTCTCATGTGAAACGTTGACATTCACAGTTCTAAGAATCCTCTCAAACAGTTCACTCTTTTACTCCCAAATGTGTCTGTGTTGTGAGAAAATGATCAACAGCCCAACATCTATAAGGATTATTAAAGAGGTTTTTTCATTCACTGGATTACATGTGCCACAGATCTTCCTCTGATTGAACCACAAAATCTTGCATCAGACTTTTTTTGAGTTGCAAGACACGAGGTGAATTGCAACATTAATCAACTTCAGCTTTACATGTTACTTCAGAATTTGTCTTTTTTTCTTTTTTTTAGAAGATTTTCATCACATTTGTGACTATAAAAAGGCCCAGCAGCCACAATCTAAAACTCACAACTTCCTCTTATGAACTTTCCTTGCATAATGTACTGCTCAGTAGGAGGGTTCAAACATACTTTTACCAAACATGGCCAAGATGGTTATCAGTCACAAGTTGTGGAGACATATGACCGAAACACAGATATGTGAAAGAGTTAAGTCACATTATAGGAAGGCTTGAGCTCCTGGTTTAGAATCACATCCTCCCACACCACCAACATTATGTTCAATTATAGCTCATTCAGTGCATGTGACTCCTTTCCAAACAGAGAATAATTGTTGATTCTTTAGCGTCACAGTGGGGAAACTTCATTACACTGCAATAATGTAGAAAAATGGCCATTTGCTTTCCTATTCAACCTTGTCTGTTCTAAAAAAAGTGAAATGATTTATGGTTATATCAAGAACTTCTCATTTTTAAAGGTCCCATGACATGGTGCTCCTTGGATGCTTTTATATAGACCTTAGTGGTCCCTAATACTGTATCTGAAGTCTCTTTATATAGACATTAGTGGTTCCCTAATACTGTATCTGAAGTCTCTTTTATATAGACCTTAGTGGTCCCCTAATACTATATCTGAAGTCTCTTTATATAGACCTTAGTGGTCCCCTAATACTGTATCTGAAGTCTCTTTTATATAGACCTTAGTGGTCCCCTAATACTGTATCTGAAGTCTCTTTTATATAGACCTTAGTGGTCCCCTAATACTGTATCTGAAGTCTCTTTTATATAGACCTTAGTGGTCCCTAATACTGTATCTGAAGTCTCTTTTATATAGACCTTAGTGGTCCCCTAATACTGTATCTGAAGTCTCTTTTATATAGACCTTAGTGGTCCCCTAATACTGTATCTGAAGTCTCTTTTATATAGACCTTAGTGGTCCCTAATACTGTATCTGAAGTCTCTTTTTATATAGACCTTAGTGGTCCCCTAATACTGTATCTGAAGTATCTTTTATATAGACCTTAGTGGTCCCCTAATACTGTATCTGAAGTCTCTTTTATATAGACCTTAGTGGTCCCTAATACTGTATCTGAAGTCTCTTTTTATATAGACCTTAGTGGTCCCCTAATACTGTATCTGAAGTCTCTTTTATATAGACCTTAGTGGTCCCCTAATACTGTATCTGAAGTCTCTTTTATATAGACCTTAGTGGTCCCCTAATACCATATCTGAAGTCTCTTTTATATAGACCTTAGTGGTCCCCTGATACTGTATCTGAAGTCTCTTTTATATAGACCTTAGTGGTCCCCTAATACCATATCTGAAGTCTCTTTTATATAATTCAATTCAATTCAATTTTATTTATAGTATCAATTCATAACAAGCGTTATCTTGAGACACTTTACAGATAGAGCAGGTCTAGACCACACTCCACACCAACTGTCACTTTTCTAGTTTGAAATCCATGATGTCTCTCTCTCACGGGTGGGCCAAATTCTCTGGGTGGGCAAAGTAGAGAAAGGGGAGGTAACCTTGCCCCTTATGACCTCATAAAGGGCAAGATTCCAGATCGCCCCATCTGAGCTTTCATTTTCTCAAAGGCAGAGCAGGATACCCAGGGCTTGGTTTACACATATTGCCATTTCTAGCCACTGGGGGACCATAGGCAGGCTGGGGGAACACATATTAATGTTAAAAGAAATCTCATAAAGTTAAATTTTCATGCCATGGGACCTTTAAAGTATTGTAACAAGGTAATGATTCCACAATGTCTTCTTATTTAACATTATTTTTTCACTAATATAAAACATTTTTTATTTAAAAGGCCACAATGTGAACTTCTCTTACTGTAAGAGGAGTAACATTTTAAGACAAAACAGTATAAGAAGTATTATGGTGACATTTTTTCACCTAGCCTAACATAGTGTTGGCCTCCAATGACTGATGCATCCAATAAAATCAAATAATTTAAAAAAAAGTATACTTTGTTTTTTGTTCCAACTTTTGGCAAAAAGTTTAGACGACCATCAGGCGACTTTAAATTGTTCCCTGTCATTAGTTCTAATGCAGGCAGCTCAGTGCAGGACACTGTGGTGCCTGCCTGCTGCTTTCAGCTGATTAGACAGTGAAAGAGCTTTTTATAATCCAGATTTGGGCAGCAGTTCCATTTTTTTGCTTCATTTCTGCTGCTCTCTGATATCAAAGCTTTTGGTCAGACAGCGACCATTTTCTGCAGTGATTGTAATCAGCTGAACTATTTGGAAAGTGAGAGGTCAAAGGTTTCATTTTAATGAGAATTTGACCCTGGAGTTCTCTCGTCTCCTTTGTTTGTCTGCCATTTTTCATCTTTCTCTCTCACTGCCAGTCTCTCTTTCATTTTGGTCTCCTACTCTTTTCCCTTGCTCTGATGATCCCAGCAGTAACTGATAAATGACTAATCCCTCCTCTGCAGAACTTTCAGAGTGAATTTTAGTGACAATACTTGAATTATTGGAATTGTGTATTATGCGGTATTATCCAGCTAATGTGGCATTTATCTATAATTGAAACTGAAAATGTTATGTAATATGCCAGCATGAGGTCCATATGCAGCCTTCCCCAGTCTGTCTAATGTGGCAGCTTACAGCATGCCAGTGGATGTTTGTATGTTGTATCACATTTCCTACAGATTGCATATACTTTATGCAATTTTCTAGTGGTTTTCTAGTAGTAATTTTTCTAGTGTATTTTAGATTTGTGGATATATTGTTTCCCATTATTCCAGGCAGCCATTCATTTCCATTCACTTCAGTAAAGTATGAAAAATTAATTAGCAGATTCTTGAAACTTGTACATGAGCTGTGTAATCTAATAGAGTGGACATAAAATCTGGATTAATTGTTGGTGCTGAGAGATTACCATTGTGTGTTAATTTCAGTAAAACTGACCAAAATGAGTAAATATCAAATTACCACACAATGGTAATCTCTCAGAACCAACAATGAATCCAGATTTTATGTTCACTCTATTAGATTAGAATCTGATCATTTATTACACACATATATATATATATATATATATATACACTAGTATAGTTTACTATATACATGTATACTAGTAAAAGAGACATATTATGCTTTTCTGAATTTTCTGTCACATCTATAATGTTACATTGCCGGATGTTCATATTACATGTGGCCAAATCTTCAAATAATGAGGTAAGTGTATTCATAAGAAGTCCTTGTGAGCCAAAACCTCAGATTTCCCACTTTTTCTGTACACCGTATGATGTCATACCGAGCGGGGTTTCTATATATGGTCATCTGTTCCAGGCAGGCACGCTACAGTGTTTATGATACATACCCTGCCATTTGTAGCTACATGCTAATGCCAGGAAAATCTGTGATCTTGGCTGCCAATGTTGGTAATTTCTCCCAAATTTCAGATCACATTTCTGCTGGAACATATCCGGTTGTGTAATATTTGGTTCAGATGTCTTTATCTGCGATTTATGTCAGAAATCTGTAAAACGTGTTGCATTATTCTGCATTATTCCATTACAAGCCACTGCTCATCACATGTAGCTACATGCTAATGCCAGGGAAAGCTGTAATCTTGGCTGCCGATGTTAATTTTTGCAATATTTCAGATCACATTCTTACTGGAACATTTTCAGGTGGATAGTATCTGGTAAAGAAGCCTTTACTGGTGATTGTTTTACAATATAAAGTCTCACTATATACTATTATATTGCAGGTGGAGACTAACTGCAATGGAGTATATAGCAAGACTTTAAACTGTAAAAAATCACCAATAAAGGTATCTGTACAGAGGCAGCGACAGAAGAGCAGAGCACAGATGCGGAGACTGCGGAGATATGGAAAAGCAGACCAACCAGAGCAGACTGGGATTTTATGGGAGAGGGGCTAAAAGAGACAGGCGCTCCTACAGACTGGGGGTTAAAAGGTGCAGCAGCCGTGGGTAGTATGCAAAAAATATATTTTTTTAACATTAAAGCGCGTAAAGATGTTCGAGTAGAAACACAAAATAAAAGTATGAACCTGAAAACAGCATATAATCGGCAGTGTTGGGAAGGATACTTTCAAAACGGATTCCGTTACAGAATACATGCCCAAAAATGTAATTTGTTACATTATTCATTCGGGAGTAATACTGGGATTACTTTCACATTGAATTGCATTTTGTAAGTGTAGGAATGCAGCCATCAAATACTGCTAACTAAACATGGCTGTTCCAACTGGCTGAATGTGGACATTAACAAGCAGATAGATTTTTGTATTTGTAGTCCCGAACTCCATAGCGTACTACAAAACTACACTACAAAACTACAAAAATCTAACTGCAGCGTTGCTAACACACGCTAATTTTAGCTAACGTTAGCTAGCAGGTCAAACGGGGCTAGTCAGTCTTTTTTTTAACACTTTGACATGATAAACCATAATATAAAATAAAAATAAAAATGTGAAGAGATGGAATGAGCATGCACAGATTTCAAGGTGTAACAGGAAAATTGTCAATATTTATTACTGTTTTTCATTGAGCTACGTAGCACAGTTTCAGCTTTTTTCACCAGCGTTCTGCATTGGTACCTCCAGTGAACACTGCTGCAGCACACACCAGGGTAGACGATGTTGCTAGAGTACAAAACAGTACATTACTCCAAAGCTATTATCCTATCTAGACATCAGCTCATAATAAAAACACTTAATCCCTCCTGCAAGTTCCCTCTGGACATGACAGCATCCTGCCCCATTTTTTCCTCTTCAACTCTCTCCATATTTCTGGCTGCTGTTATATTTTCATGTGGTTAGAGGTAGCAAGCACTACATAAATCATCTGTCTTCTTCGCCTCTTTCTCCATCAGGGTGATCAATGCTGGGAAGAGCATGCTGAACGAGGACCAGGCCTCTTGTGAGAAATTGTTTGTGAAGAAGCCGAGCAGCAAACAGCGCAACTCCTCCCTGCTGGAGGACAATGGGGTGAGTGAAGGGTCGAGGTCCCGAACATAAGAACAGGAGTCAGTGAATGAGGGAGGACATTTCTGGCCGAATAAACATCCTCTGATAATGTTTTTAAATCTGACGTCAGTGTACTCTAAATCCTGAAGGTGTCTGGAATTCTTGCTGTGTAGCTTCAAACACAATTCAATTCAATCAAATTTTATTTATATTATCAAATCATAACAAGAGTTATCTCAAGGCACTTTACAGTTAGAGTAGGTCTAGACCACACTATAATTTACAAAGATTCCTGTAATAAAGACACCATAGTCTAAGCAGTAGTGGATTGAAACTGAACTATTGTATTATAGTTACATGATACCCAATAGTTGTGTCTTCTTATCCCATGTGGCATTGATAAATTCACCTCCAGTCCCTGTGGAATTTCTAATTTTCCACTATGTTTACAACCATCTAAATGTCTCTGAACTATCCCTCACTGTTCCTTGTTTTGCCAGTACCAATGGTTAGAAATTATACAAGATAAGCAGATTTTGGAAGATAAACATTTTTTGGAATGTGTGTATCTTCACCTTCAGATGTGTAGTAAATATGATGTAACTGCAGAGACCTCAAAGTCTCAAAAAGAAGATTTTTAGCCAAATTCTACTACTTTAAATTGGGTTTTTGTCTTAACTTATCTCTGTAAAGTGCCAGTAGCAGTTTTGTCTCTCTTGCTGTAATTTTGATTTTTCCCTATTGCATTTTTTTAAAGCAGCTTTAATCACATGACAACAATGTTGAAGGATTCAGTTGGAGATACAAAACCCACAGACAAATATCTAATTAGCATTTTAACATCTTTTAGCTCATTGCTTTATTCAGTGGCACAGCTCTTACTCTAACAACCCACTGTACACTACCTGAATCTGCACTAAACGGCCAACAGACATAGTTAGCAACTGGCTGGTGAACGTAGTGGAGGACTTAGCAGCATCAGGAGTTGGTTAGACCAAAAAGAGAGCTAACACACACACATTCTTGTCTTCCATTTGGTGTAAATGAATTACATCAGCCCATGTTGCACCCTTCCCCCTCTTTAGTGTAACATCAGAGCGGGAAGCAGATGTTTTGTGCCTGTTCATCTGTCATCCGTCAGACCAACTCTGCTTGTAAACATGTCTGTTTATGTGTTTTCATCACTTGTGTAGATCCTGTTAGGACGGAAATCACAAAATGGATTTTGACTGTAGGTTTTAGATTTAAACTATGCCAAATGAATCGTAAAAAGTAAAACAACACGATTTTGATGTCTTTCCAGCTTTCCCATTATATTATAATCTAGATTTGCTGTTTCAGTATTAAAAAATGTCACCAGCCCAGAGCCTGTAAACCCTCACAAATCTGTGCCTTCTGCTCAGAGTTGTAATCTCATAGGAGGTTTTTAAACCACAACCATAGGAATTTTTACTTTTTTTAAAATCATTTTTATATCAATACTACTATTTTTACTGCATTTATTTAATGCAATTTTATTTTCATAAAAAATAAGACCTAACACGCTCAACTCACATTGAAATTAGAAAGACTGGGTGCTGGATGCTTAGTGTTAATTATAAAATATAAAGGCAATGTTTCTCACTGAAGAAACGTCTGTGTTGCAATAAAAAGTATTAATTGGAGTGCTGTCTTAATTACCTTTGTATACATTTTTATGTTCTCATTCATTTTTCAGGATGGTACAGGAATCCCTCTTCACTTTTGGGGCGTGTATGATGGACACGCAGGTTCTGGCGCCGCCATCATGGCCTCCAAGCTTCTTCACCGTCTCATTAGAGACCGTTTGGGAGAAATCTTCCACCTGCTGGAGAACCCCACCAGTGCACCTCCTATCTGCCTGGCCAAAAACGGCAGCCCGTACCAGGTGGACACGAAGAAGGGAGCTGCACAGGATACAGAAGACCCCAATGCCGTCAACGACTCCTCATTACGCTTTCACATGGAGAAGGTTGTCAGTTTGGAGAGCCTGGTGATGGGAGTCATAGAAACCGCCTTCTCACAGATGGTGAGCAGATGATTACCAACAAAATATGGGGGAAATATGGGGTCTGTGAGGCACTTGGTATTTTTAAATTTTTGTATCTTCAAACTGAACCAATACTGAAGATTTAGAACTTCTATTCCCAGAAAACTCTTACTATCTTAGATGTTGAGATGAGATGAGAAAGAGAAAGATGTTATGTAGCTAAATCTAACTTTCTCTCACTTTAGTCAAGATTGAAGTATCTTAACAACAGACATTTATTTTGCCAAGAGGATGATATATAAAGAATTTGGCGATCTCCAGCTGGTTAAAATTTGAACTTATTGAGTGAAATGAACCCTGATACGAAGCGTTGATGTAATGAATAAATATGAGGCCAAATGCAGCAAATGTTTTCTTTATAATTTATTTTTTAATAAAGACGTAACTCATCTTATAAGTAACAAGATGTAACCCTAATCCAAACCCTGTCTTTAAAGCTAACCAACCCCAACGCTTCATAGCTAGCTGCTAATTTAAGTGTTGACTTGCGCTGTAGGCCAATTACGTTTGGTATCAACATTCTAGACTCTAACAAGTGGATCTGCTCCCTATGTAGATATGAAGAGCTCATTTGAAGCTAGTGATAACAAAACGATTCTTAATTTCAGGTGATTATACACTAATAACAACAACATTATAAATATGATATTCCATTTCTGCCAGTAGTTCCACCTAAATCCTACACCCTAGGGGTTGCATGTGATGAAATTCAAGTCGAAATTGACTAGCCGTCATCAGACTAAAAAATTCAGACAGCTGGAAAATACATGCATCCGGCGGAATTTCTTGCAGCACCGGAGCAATCCCGGAAGTGAAATGTGAAGGATATAGACTAGTGCAGTCCCTACTACACAGTGCTCCTTTAAATTGGGCAAATAGGCTGAATTTAATTTGTAAGTAAACTCAAAGTGATACTCTGATGTACCCACTGTCTGGTGTAGCAGGCACTGATATAACCTAAAGCCTATGTAATGTATTCCTCAAAGCCTCCTTGTCTCTCTCCATCAGCACTGCTGTTTAGTTTTTAACATGAATATTTATTGAGAAAGCAATGAGCTATTCAGTATAATGAGTGGGCCTTTGTTTTTAACTTTCATTTTTCTCTTTTTATTTCAGGATGACCTAATTGAAAAGGAAAAATTGTCATATGCCATCTCTGGTGGGTGTTGTGCCTTAGCTGCCATTTATTTAATGGGGAAACTCTACTTGGCCAATGCTGGAGATAGCAGGTGAGAGAACTGCAGACTGCAGGTAGTCTGGCTATCACCAGACCAAGCTCAGTCTTTTAAGATTGAACATTAGTCTGGGGGAGTCTGCTCTGTATTTTCTACTGCACAATATCAAGATGATCAACAAGCATAGTTCAAATGACTCTACGCAATTGGATAGTCCTTCAACCAATCAGACCAGCGATCCGGGTGACGTAGAAGAGACAGCGGCATCAACGGGTTCGGTGGTCGCCATGTCGATTGTAAACAAAAAGCTGCTTGGCCGCTTCTCTACCGTCATCATGTTAAACCCGCCAGGTGGATAAGATAGTTTGTGATTGATTCCCGCAGATTAGTAATGAAAGAAGGATAGATTAATGTAGGCTACAGGTTTCCAGCCTGAACTACAGGATCAAATCTGTGTAATTCAATCTAGCATTATAGTCATCGTAAATCTTCTCAGTCTATAGCTTCATGTGCCCCCTGGGGTTCACTTTGCACGCTGCAGCATCACGTAGCCTTTTCCTCCCGACCAACCTACTCAGAGCTGTTTGCATAAAACAAAATGTGGTTCTGTCTGTGTGAACCTTCTCACTCCTGTCTCCCCTCCCTCTTTCTCCCTGCAGGGCCATAATCATACGAAATAAGGAAGTTATTCCCATGACAAATGAATTCACACCTGAGTCAGAGAGGCAGCGGCTACAGTATCTGGTATTCTTGTCTTCTATGTTTCAAATACAATAATTTTACCAACAGACACTAACTGTATAGAATTTGTTCGAGGGGATTTTATAATCTTGTAAGTGCACAGCAAGCTGTAAATGGAGGAGTATACATATTGAAACAGTTGATCTTTACTAGTCAAACAAGGTTTCACTTACAGTAAAGATGAGCACGATGAACCTGAAGACGGGGGAGGAAACACTTTATCACACTGAAATAATCTGATGTTCATTGGTTGCCTGTTTTAGCAGCTGGTTGTAGTTCTGAGTCACAGAGTGTGTGGATGGTGTTTGCTGCTAAAACAGGGAGCCGTTATGTGCCTTCAGTATACAGCATACTGCACTGCAGGTTGTCTGATACCCATGAAATCTTATAGCTTTTCTTCATCGTCGTGACAGACATTTAGGCTTAAGTAAAGCTTTTTATTCTGTAGTTTGATGCGACCTGACCCCTTTTGTGTCACTCCAGGGCTTCCTGAGGCCAGAGCTCCTGGGTAATGAGTTCACTCACATTGAGTTCCCTCGTAGGATCCAGCACAGTGAGCTGGGCAAAAAGATGCTCTACAGAGACCACACCATGACTGGCTGGTAAACCTGGAGATCCTTTTTTAATCATGTCTGACACATAATCACTTCCTGTAAATTCTGTACAGGGCATCCTATAGGCAAGGATGATTTGATTTACAGATTAATCTGCTTTAGTTTCTTTAGTCTATAAAATGTCGGAAAATAGTTGACATGTCCGTTACAGCTCAAGTTGACTTGTTCAAATTGCTTATGGAACAGGTTTTAGACCCCATGAGTTAATTTCACAATAATAAAAAGAAACTAAGAAAAGCAGCAAATATTAACATTGGAAAAGCTAGAACCAGTGGATTGTTGGCATTGATGCTTAAAAAAATGACTTAAACAATTCATTTTCTTCTTGCTGAAGTCTATCAAAATTGTTGTTGAATCATTTTGGTTCTTTTGTTGTGTAGGGCTTATAAGACGATCGTTGAAGATGATCTGAAATTCCCCCTGATATACGGAGAGGGTAAAAAGGTAAGAAACAGAGAAAACTCAATGCGTTGTACTTGATGTATTATTGTTTGGTCAGGCTATCAATCTTTGAGTCTGTCTGTGTAGATTATTTAAATGATATGGCATTGTTACATATACAAGAAATTCATTTGCAACATTTTTATTATTGTCCGAAAGAACATGGTCTTCATTTAATAATCCCTCCTAAATGGATTTTCCTAAAACGGAATCACATCCCGAACAAATAACCTACATTATGCTGTGGAGAAAAGGTCTGGTAATGCAAGATTATTATTGTGTGTGTGTGTGTGTGTCCATAAACAGGCACGTGTCATGGCAACAATCGGAGTGACCCGTGGGCTGGGAGATCATGATCTGAAGGTGTACAACTCCAACATTTACATCAAGCCCTTCCTCTCATGCGTCCCTGAGGTGAGTGTGAGGAGCGCTGGTTGTCGGCGGCGCCCGAGGAGTCGCCTCAGCGTCGCCGCTTTAGCCACATTGGAGCATTTAGGATACATTTAAGCAGCTTTTGGGCCCCCGGCTTCACTTTGTCGGCTGTTGCTCATGATATGCGTCTCAGATTTGGTGCAAAGAAACTACAGAGATTAATTACTTTAGCAGACATTTGTTTTACCTTTTATGTAATTATAAGAAGGAGGAAACAGACATCAACAAAGCATGGAAGCTGAGTGTGTTTATGTACATATTGTGCCATCAAGATTTTTAGGTAGTGCAGGCATTCAGTAGAATTTTAGAGATCTTCTTAATACCTCTGTTATCTATCTGAAATACGATTTCAAATGAACAGAAATAAGTTGGTGCGCATAGAGAAGCTTGTGTTTTAACCACAGGCTTTATCAGGCTGTCTCATACTCACTTGTGACTAAATTAATTTGTCAGCCCTGACACAGTTTTGAGATGATTCTTAAATTGTTCTGATTATGTGCACCCACCAGAACATGGTTCACTGTGGAGCCATCACTAGAAAAATTGTCTTTTTTTTTTTTTTTTTTTTTTTAGCTCTTTTACATATTTATCCCTGGCCTGTAAATATCTAACTATATCTTTGTTTTCAAGATCAAATACCTTCTTCAAAGTATAAAAATGTATAATGTGCACAAGGCTGTAATACATGCAGTCATTTGAACTTTTTTCTAAGAATATACAAGTGCACACATCCTTTTTTTAGTGTCTTGCATTAAAGCTCTTTTAATTTATTTCAAAATTAAAAATACTTTCCGCCTCTGTTGATAGACAATCTTTATGCATTATAGTTTTATAAATCATGACAGCATGATTAATAAAACATGATCAAGACTGTGTCTTTCTGTTACAGGTGAAGGTTTATAACATGGATGAAAACAAACACGGCCCAGACGATGTCTTGGTCATGGGCACAGATGGATTGTGGGACGTAACAACAGACAGGGAAGTGGCAGATGCTGTGTCAGCTTACTTATCCTGCTGCGACCCATCTGATCCCATGAGGTATGCCAAATAAACTTTTCTGTTCTGTCTATATGTTCTCTCATGTGATGTGTGAACATGTTGTACATGGAACTACATTTTCAAAGCTACAGTTTTATAAATTCAGTGTAAAGTGAATTGAAAGCTGAAAGATGGGGGTGACCTCTAGCCCATCCTATTGGCTTACATAGGAGCAGTGAGCAGCCTTTTTGTTCATGTGGCACTAATAGGGGCAGGAACCTAACATACAGTACATGTTTTTGGTTTTAGTACTCAGTATGTCCAAAAGGTGGTGACAAATACTCAGGACTTCTGCAAATGCTTATAGTTATAGTAACTAGTAAGTATACCGTATATATATATACTGTAGTTTAGGTTGAATTATGGCTTCAGCTGGAACACTTTATTTTAACTTGGCCTACCATGTTGTCATTTACACCTAATTATAAGCAAATATAAGGACATTTTAAGAGTGTGCTAATGCACAGTATTTTTAACAGTTATAACTTCTCCTATAACAATACATTTTATATAATTTCAACTGTGTTATATTGAGAAGGTAAAGTTGTTGATAACTACTGTACATCACAAAAAAAACCTTTAAAAGAATTACAGTTACATTGTAGCATATAAACCATTTATCAAATGTACGTATACTGCTTATCAGTGGTACATAAGGGTAAAATTGAGTCAGAAAGGGAACGCACTGAAATCTATTTTTTAGTGACCACTGTACAGAAAGAAAGCTGTATTTTGTCTGCTATACTTATGTCATTGACTATAAATCTATATTTTGTACGTGTGTTTGTGAAAGTCTTAAATTGCAGTGTATCTCACTAATGTAAGGACTGTTTTTCTGCCCTTACACAGGTACACTCTGGCAGCCCAGGACCTGCTGATGAGGTCCCGAGGCGTGCTGAAAGAGCGCGGCTGGCGGCTACCCAATGAAAGACTGGGTTCAGGCGATGACATCACTGTGTTTGTCATCCCACTGGCGGGGCAGGAGTCAGAGACATGACAAGGTGTTGCAGCGACCGCTATTACAGGGATCAAGCATTAGGGTCCTACCCACGGTCCCTCCAAGCTCCTTAAACCCTGAACGGACGGGGCAGCGGGAGAAGAAAACACCTTTGTCATCGGAGAAGACTCGGGTTTGAGCCGCACCTTCATCAACCCAGGCCAACACATTCTCACTCCCAGCGCTTCGAAAAGCGACGCTTGGTCAGGTGTCTTTGGCATTGTTAGTAGTCCATATCCACGACGTTCCACTTCCAGGATTGCTCTGTTGCTGCCTCAAATTCTGACAGCATTTCACTCTTTTCGGTCGGATGTCCATCACCTTCCGCTTTCTTTGTGTTAGAATTGTTTTAACTGGTTACCTGGTCCTCAGATCTCTGCAGGGTAAATCCAGACAGCTAGCTAGACTATCTGTCCAATCTGAGGACTATGGTTACCTGGTCCTCAGATCTCTGCAGGGTAAATCCAGACTGCTAGCTAGACTATCTGTCCAATCTGAGGACTCTGGTTACCTGGTCCTCAGATCTCTGCAGGGTAAATCCAGACAGCTAGCTAGACTATCTGTCCAATCTGAGGACTCTGGTTACCTGGTCCTCAGATCTCTGCAGGGTAAATCCAGACAGCTAGCTAGACTATCTGTCCAATCTGAGTTTTCTGTTGGACGACTAAAACAACCTTTGAGCGTACACATTACACACGTTCCACCAAAACAAGTTCCTTCCCCAGGCTATTTTGCAGTGGTGCCGTGGCTCTGCCCGGTGCTTAGTGCAACCCATGATGATTGGGATTAATTTAAAGAAATGCCAATAAACCCAGAGCACATTGCTCTCCCATGAATGCTGTGTGGACTAGCCAGACCCTCCTCCGCAGCACTATGGAGGAAGGTCTGGTAATGTGAGACTACATTGTTACTGACGCAAGAAGTCTCCTCCTCCCCCCGTCTAGCCCTTTGGCGTCATATTTAGACGTGCTTGTTCGGGACTATGGCGTCACTTTTTGACTGTCTGCGTCAGGACGTACGTTTAACAGACATACAGCACAAAATGGGACAGTTATGTTTAGGAAAAGATCGTGGGTGGGGTTAAAAAAATGTACATTTTGATGCCCCGTGGACGGGACACGAAACTTGTTCTCCTGGTTAAAAGTCCTGTGTTGTTTGACCCATCCACCGCCCCAGCCAACCTCCTTAAAGGACAATTCCCGCACAAAATGAACTTAGACGTTAATAACACATGGGTACAGAGTCAAGATATGTTTTGGGATATACTTTCATGCTAATCAAATGTGAACAGTTTCATCACAAACCCTTAATTAGCTTATAATGCTAGTTGTTGGGGCACGCAAAAGTAAAAAGAAATCGCTATTTCTGTACCACTAACAAGGCTCAACATAGCACCACACTTCCACGGTAGCATAATGAGGGTCCCTACGTGTAAACCGAAGCACTGAGAACTTTATAAGTGACGGACAGTTTATTAACCCTTGTGTTGTCCTCCAAAAACGGACAAAAATTTGACATTTTCATCCAGTGTTTTCACTAACACCACCTTACTACCGCTAGTTTTACAGTACTTTTTGGAATTCATGGTCAATAACCCTAATTTATATAGAATTATACCTAATATTTTAGTTAAAAAGCAGAAATTATAAATATTTTGACTAATAGTTAAGATCAGAGGAACAAACAGATTAGTCAATGATCAATGAAAGTGATCAATTGTATTTGCAAAGAGCGTTGCATGGAATCCAATCCATTTTTTGCGGTAATTTGGTTAAAAAGAAATCCATATTTCAGAAATAGACATTTTTTAAAGGGGTCAAATTTGACACAAGGGCAACAGGAGGGTTAAACACAGTTTATGAAGAAAGTACCATTCGGTATACAAAAAACAGTCATGACCAGTCGAAGACAAACAGCGTTTGCCTGTATACCTTCTGTAAAAGCTGATTTATGCGTCGGTATATGACGCCGAGAGCCACTGAGAGCCACTGACCAAGCATCAGTATTTTACGAGTTGGGAGTGAGAACAGGTTGCCCAGACTGGACCTAGTCCCAGCCACTTCACTTCATCCCAACCCAGGATTCCAGATCATTTGGTTGGTCTCAGTCATGTAACAAAAGATTTCCAGTGACATTATAAGAGAAGACAAACTCTCTCCCGGACCTGTTTGTGACGGTTGCCAGTGAGAATTAAACCCTTGTAGTCATTTAGTTTCCTGTTCATGTTTGAGGCTGGACCGCTATTCAATCTTTTGAATGGATTGTTCATTTCCATGTCAAGCCCTGAATGTGTCTCCCTTTTGTAAAAAAAAAAAAACCAAAAGCCTCCCGCAGTTTCACAATCATATATTTTAAAGGGGATTGCATTAAAGAATGTAAGGAAACCAAAGAGATGCCATTATGGCATAAGGATGGAAATCTGTTTTAAAAAAATATCAATACATAAAAGATCAACAACAACAAAAAAATCATTAGATTCATGTGTGTACGTTAAAGATGCATGTGGGAAGTAAAAACAGAGGAATGGACCTTTTCAGCACTGGACTCTAACACAATCAGTTGAGTCTGTATTGCTTTACTTCCTGTGTTACATGAATGATGACACTGTAGGCACTAGAAGACTGTTGCACATGCTCAATGGCAGTCTGTGGATTTATTATATCTGATCATTGAATGTGCTCATACATTATATGTTTTATTGTCCTTAAAGAGAACCGATGGTCACACTTGTATTCAGTAAAAGAAATGATGAACAAAAATGATCATTCATTTAATTTAACAACATGTTTTTATTTTTTTTTATTTTTTCTCGGTATAGTAAGATGTGATCAACTTCACACATATGCCTTATTTAGAGATGGGGGAGTTTTTTTTCTTCAAATGCACTGAGTTTGATCCTTGTAGAAGAACAATGTATGAACTGAAATGTACTGTAAATCTCTTTTGTACCATTTTTGTTATATCATGTTGTTATTTAGAGTATCCATATATTTTTGAAGACAACTTTGGCTGTGAGCAGTATCGGAAGTTTTATTTTTTTGTATCCATCCTTTAACTATTTGTGTGGAGAGATGGTGTGACCTAGAATGTCAGGTAGAGGGTTAATGCGTACCAGCTTCAAAATAAATCCGATTTGTCCCATTTGCTATGACCTTATTTATTTACTCTGTCACATCCCATGCTTTACTAAAAAGAAAATGAACCTTTGGTGTGACAACCAATGGGTCCGAATAGTTCAGAGCGTCTGTCAGTGATTACAGTTTGACTAAGAAGAAAGTTTTGTCACTTTTCTGCCGTGACCAGTGACATTAAAGTCATGAGCATTATAAGATGGTATTAAGCATCTAAAGACATTATTAATTTCTCAAAAGCAGAATTTCTCGGTATGTTTTATCACATTGAATTTTAGGAGGTGACAAGTTCACAAAAATATGTATGACATTTGTTAATAATACGAAAGTCTTCTTCATGTAAGCTCATGTTTAGTAACGTGAGCACAAATCCTTATAGCATGATATTAATTATTTAAGGATTAACTGTTGTGTTTTGTTGACGTTGGCTTAACTCTCTCATTGTTTTAGGTTTCACAAGCTCCAATTCTTATTTACTTTAAAACAAGACATATTTATGTTTCCTCTCTGACCTTAGAAGTTACTACGATAGTATGTAGTAAGTATTCAAGTGGTAACCCTTCACTTTGGTGCAAACTGGCAAAGTTTAACAATGCAATTGTACAATATAGTACAATACACTTTAAGTATACAAAATAGTCAATTATTGTTATTACATTAACATGTGAGCAGCATGTTAACATTTGTTTGCTGTTGGAGAATTTAAAGGCCTCCACTGACCACCCACCCAGGTCCTTTGCTTCGGCGTCCTCTCAGGACTGTGTCACGTGACGCGTACAACGTTACGGGAAAAAACAAAATGAGCACCCACTCTTCGACAAACAGCTACATAGCGCTGCTAGAGGTCAAAAATATAATCATTCTTATTCTTACTTTAATCATGTGATCATCATGTGAATATTTTATTACATTTTCTGTATGGCTTCATTTACAGTTACACTCTGACACAGTGGAGAATCACAAGAAAACATGACATACATAGTCAGTGAAAAATCAATATTCATATACAGCTACATAACACAGTTATCCTAGGTAAAATAAATACAGTTACACGGATGCCTTCATGGATTACAGGTCTGTGAAAAGAGAAAAAAGAGCAAAGATCTATCAGCAACAGTTACTAACTCTGTGTGTGTGTGTGTGTGTGTGTGTGTGTGTGTGTGTGTGTGTGTGTGTGTGTGTGTGTGTGTGTGCGTGCGTGCGTGCAGGACCTTCACTAATATTAATTCATCACATTTCAGAAGCTGGTCATGTGTTTTGTGAGTAAAATCTTTAGTTTTAAAGAAACTACAGTTCAAAATGCATGTACTAGAGTCCAAAAGTGGGTTACAATATTTTCTACAATATTTCTCTCAAAAGTTGTGGGGTAGAAGTATAACAAGTAAAGGACAAATACTCCAAATATGGACTTAATTACAATACCTGAGTATATGTATTTAGCTACTTTCCACTATTATTATTATTCAGTCAATCAAGAAAAAGAAACAAAGACCATAATGCAGACATTTTATTGCTGAATGTCCAGTTCAGAGTATATCGAGATAAGACACACCTGTACATACTGTTCAGATATGAAGTAAATGTCTTTTGCTTTGTGTTTTTTGCTGCCAGAGGGACGCACTGAGATCCACACCCATCCCTTCTGTTGCACTTGTACTACGAATGATGTCATCTTTGTCCGGTGAGGGGAGGAGGGACCTGGGTGAATCCAGCGCCTGCAGCAGCTCCGTCAAGTTGGTTAGACGTAACCATAACGTACCCGGAAATACAGGCCGCGCCTTTCAAAATAACAGTGGAAACTTTAATGTCACTTCAAGGAACACATTGTTTAAGTATATGGTGTACAAAGCTAAATTATAAATTATAAAAAATTTATTTATATATATATATATATATATATATATATTATATATTTTATACGACCAGTGTGTATTTATTTATGCTGTAGGAGACTGTATAATGCATAGTCTATTTTAGTCTCATTTAATGTACAGTAACTTTGTTTTTATTTTACTGTAAGAACAGTACTTCTTTGACACTTGTTTAGGCTACTTGTACACTCATCTATCTCTGCTCTTGTCTTTGCTGTAACAAACCGCAATTTCCCCACTGTGGGACGAATAAAGGTTTTCTTATCTCATGTTATTAAATATATATGTATATAGTATATACAGTAGGGTTCGAAAGTTTGGGCACACCAGGAAGAAATTGTATTGATGTGCATAAAGAAGCCGAGAAAAGATGGAAAAATCTCCAAAAGGCATCAAATGACAGATTAGACATTCGTATAATATGTCACAAAAAGTTTGATTTTATTTACATCATTTACGCTTTCAAAATAACAGAAAACAAAAAAAATGGCGTCTGCAAAAATTTGGGCACCCTGCAGAGTTAATACCTTGTACTGGCCCCTTTGGCAAGTATCACAGCTTGGAAACGCTTCTTGTAGCCAGCCAAGAGTCTTTCAATTGTTGTTTGAGGTATCTTCGTCCATTCTTCTTCACAAAAGTCTTCCAGTTCTTTGAGATATCTGGGCTGTCTGTCACACACTGCTCTTTTAAGGTCTGTCAATAGATTTTCAATTATGTTGAGGTCAGAAGATTGTGAAGGCCATGGCAAAACCTTCAGTTTACGTCTCTTGATGTAATCCACCGTGGATTTTGAGGTGTGTTTAGGATCATTATCCATTTGTAGAAGCCATCCTCTCTTTAACTTCAGCTTTTTCACAGATGGCATCAAGTTAGCGTCCAAACATTTTCTGAAATTTTATTGAATCAATTTTTCCTTCTACTCGTGAAATGTTCCCTGTGCCACTGGCTGCAATACAATCCCAAAGCATGATTGATTCCCCCATGCTTAACAGTTTTCATTAAATTCTGTGCCCTTTCTTCTCCAAACGTACCTTTGCTCATTGCGGCTAAAACGTTCTATTTTAACCTCATCGGTCCACAGAACTTGTTCCCACAATGCATCAGCTTTTGAACCCCACTGTATATATGTTTTTCTTCTTTCTTCTTCTTCCTGCTTCTGGCGAGAGCAGTTGTGTTTTTCCTCCTCTCCCCTCTTATTTTAGCTTGGCTCCTATTCTAGTTGTCTACCTTGTCTTGTGGAAATTTTTCTCCTTTCTCTTTGTCCCCTGCCTGCTGTTTTCCTGGAACATTCGACATGGACTTGATTAACTGGTCACTCAGCGCTATTGACAAGATTTTTTCACTCAAGCATGCTTCACCGGGTGGGCTGATCTGTCCCAGTGGGACATTCCCTGCAGGCTACGCTCGTGATTCCTGGGAGAATTGGCAAGCGGTCTGCCTGGACGTTCTCACTGTGGAAGACGTTATTTGGATAATTGGAATTCTGTTGGTGGGACCCCTGATCGTCGGAGTTGGGGTCTCCCTGACCTATTGGAAAATTGGTAAGACAGCCGCCAGCAAATTTACCCACAAGCTGTCTGGGGAACTTAAAGAGTGCTTACATGGAGTGATTGAGAGGATGAAGGTTTTACATCTGAGGGCTGACCAGACCAGTGAACTGTCTCGGAACATCTCAGACCGGTCTGGGGAAGCGCAGAGGGCACCTCATGAATTGGATGCACGTATGACGCTGAGGACGAGTGGAATTGATTGACGGACATTTATTTGGTCAAAGTTCACCGAATCAACCTAAATTGGATTGAAATTGTGATCTATGCCCCCCCCCCCCCCATCCTTCACCCGAGCGGGTAAACAGCCTGCAGCTGGACGACTATCTACTCCTGTGCATTGGCTTATCTCCTCATGCAAGGCCGAATGAACTGAACTTTCTAACAACTTGGACAGTCTGACGCTTCATATTACACACACACACACACACACACACACACACACACACAACTCTCACTCCACACCATACATGCCCTCCCCCTGCTTCCGTCTGACTGCCTCTGTCTCTTTTTGTTTGTTTTTCCCATCCTCCCGAGTCACCACAAAGAATTCCTTCATGTATCCACATGTACCGTGTGTAGTCTTGTGCTTTATGTTGTGATGTTGTTATGTCTTGTACTCTATCTTGCTATAATGCTGTTTCTGATTCTGTTTCTGATGCATCTGAAGTGAAGAGTGCGCATGCGCTAACGTGCAAGCTGCCTGTTGCAGTGCTCCGTCTCTGTCTTCTTACTACTGGTGCTACTGTGACACAGAGTTTCCCTTCGGGGATCAATAAAGTATTTCTGATTCTGATTCTGATATATATATATACATTAATAAATTAATCAAATTTGTCACAGCAGCTGTTTGTTTCCTCCTTTTGAAAGCTAATAGTAAACAAATTTCTGTGACATCATTACATTACATGTCATTTAGCTGATGCTTTTATCCATAATTGCTATATATGTCAGATGTTGCGCATCTCTGGAGCAACTTGTAAGTTGTTGTTTTATTTCTGAATAGATGTTTATAGAAAAAAAGGAGATTGGTACATAAACCAGTCACTGTGTGCCACACTAGGCTGTATACATTCTAGTTATACAGTACTTGTGTACTTACTTGCCCCAGGTTTTCTGTGTGTTGATGAAACACAATCGTATGTAAGGAAATCAACCACGTGATCACATTATAAGGCCCAAGATTATTTAGATCGAGAACACTGTTGGTATTATACTTTAGGGGTTCCAATTTGCAAGTCTTATTAGTTTTTTATTATTATTAGTAGGCTAGTAGTAGTAGTAGTAGTAGTAGTAGTAGTATATTAATGGATGGAGGCTCTGAACTACTCCCCAGTAAGCACACATACGTCGGCACGACGTCTGCAAATGATCGCTTCATCTGCAATTGATCGCGGGTCATTTGGAAGCATCGTAAATTGAGCGTCATTACGTCGTATTACGATGGAAATCTATACATCGCAGCAACGTATTAAATATGTCTTTTAGATGTATTACAAGTTCCTCAGTTGTTCGCGGGTCATTTGGAAGCATCGTTTAGTGAGCGTCTGGACGTCGTATTATGATGGGAATCTATACATCGCAGCAACGTATTAAATATGTATTTTATATGTATTACAAGTTCCTCAGTTGTTTGCGGGTCATTTGGAAGCATCGTTAATTGAGCGTCTAGACGTCGTATTATGATGGGAATTGATACATCGCAGCAACGTATTAAATATGTCGGTAAAATGTATTACAAGCTCCTCAGTTGTTCGCGGGTCATTTGGACGCATCGTTAATTGAGCGTCAGTACGTCGTATTACGATGGAAATCTATACATCGCAGCAACGTATTAAATATGTCTTTTAGATGTATTACAAGTTCCTCAGTTGTTCGCGGGTCATTTGGACGCATCGTTTAGTGAGCGTCTGGACGTCGTATTATGATGGGAATCTATACATCGCAGCAACGTATTAAATATGTATTTTATATGTATTACAAGTTCCTCAGTTGTTCGCATGGCCTTTTGGAAGCATCGTTAATTGAGCGTCTAGACGTCGTATTATGATGGGAATTGATACATCGCAGCAACGTATTAAATATGTCGGTAAAATGTATTACAGGTTCCTCAGTTGTTCGCGGGTCATTTGGAAGCATCGTTTATTGAGCGTCTGGACGTCTTTACGTTGCACACACTGTTGATGTGATGGACAGTAAATCTGAATACTGCCCAGCAACATATTCGCGCCACAGTCGACAAAGGAAGGAAAAAAGTTGCCAGTCTACGAAGGGTTGGGAGGGACGACTGCTTCGTTGCTGTTAAACTCCATGGTAAGGACTATTTCATCTTAACGTAGTTAACGTTAGCTAAAACAATATTTTGACGCTTTTCGCATGTGGAAGTTGGTGTTCATCTGACAAATAACAAGATATTTTAGCTACTAGCGTTAGCTAAGTTAGCTACGCCATGTCATGGTTTAGCTAAAGTAACTTTAAAGCCTTAAGATCAGGCTAACATCGCACTAGCCGCCCTTTTCACGTTCAATTAAAATACCCGTGTTCTAGCTGGCTAGCTAAATGTAGCTACTAATTTGGCTAGCTAGCTAGCTAACCAACCATAAGGTTAACGTTAACGTAACACAGGCCATTAACGTTAGCTAACGTTAACGTTAGGCATAATTGAACGTTACCCGATATCCGTTAACGTTGATGCTAGCGTTATCTAGTTAACCGTAACCGAGTGTCATACCTCAGTCATACTTTGCTTGTATCGGTTACTTTTCTTTTGTTGGCTTAAATGGAACTGTAACCTCAACTGGGAACATAAAGCTGAAGACTTTACTGAAGGTAAATTCGAATATAGCGTTAGCTAATCTGTCAACTAGCTAGCTAGCTAACGTTAAATCTTGTTTTTAAAAGGTAAAGTTTAGGGGCGGCTAATTGCATGCTAACGGTCGTACTTAATACGATTATTATAAGGTTTTATTTTTACCCTGCTTATCACCAAATGGCACTATCTAGCTATGTTAAACAGTTTTTGGTTAGTTTCTGTACACTTGGCATGAACGTTAAATCTGTTTAACAATTTATTTAAAAACGGTTTAAAACGGTTCAGAGTGCCAACGGTCATAAAATACCAGTTATTAGATGGTGACCGTTTTACGTTTTGTTGAAGCTAAATTGACCATAAACCTAACTAGGACAACACGCGTTCGATGGACATGTTGAAACTCATTTGACTGAGATCAATACAATCATCAATATCACAATTAATTTGATTGTTACTTTTCCGTTTCATGTTTAGCAGTTAAAGTAAGGGTAACTTTGGTAAACTGTTGGTTGTTGTGTGTTTGCTTGTTTGTTTCACTAGTTATCCCTCATTAGATAAGTGGTAATTGCTAAGAATATCCACCATCTTCTACAAAATGTCAGGAATACACCGTGTTCATTGCAAAACAATAGTTTGCAATACTAAAAATACTGCATCCTCACAAAAGAGCATTATTTGTTGATAACTTTCACATAGTGTGTCAGTTTTTATGTTGGCATTATGTATAGTGGAAGATCAGGAGACCTGGGCAGGAGTTGTGAGAGAAGGCAATGAACAGATGAAGGACATCATACCACAATAATGTGTGTGGGTATGTGTGTATAAACCTGATCAACAAATAAAAAGAGTCATGTTGTCATATTAGGTTTTTGTATGATGTAATCCGAATCTATCTAGTTTTCCAAACATGCAGTGAAGAAGTGATACCACACATCCTTCCTGCTGCTGTCAGACTTTATAATCAACACTGCTCCAAGTAGACCACACGCACCCTATGTGACAATTTACTCATGTGCAACATCTATCTACGCCTTATTATGCAATATCAATAACTTCTGCAATACTGTGAATACGGTGTTATTAAACGTTCTGTCTGTGTCCTTAACTGTTTTAACTGCTTTATTCATGCATTTTTACTGACGCGTTTGTCATTGCACTTTCCCTTTGATGCAGTATCACTGAAAATGTCCCCAATGTGGGATTAATTAAGGATTTTATCTTATTTAAAATGTTTTATATATGTTAGTATTTTTCAGATCTCTCAACTGCCATGATGACCAAGAGCACATGTGAGACATGCGGAGAGCTGCCATATTCCCAGTCATTACTTTGCCAAATCATCTGTGGTAAGTTTACAAAAATCTTAATTGAAAATGGAAGTAGGAAGTAAAGAGAGGGCAGCATAAAATGGAACCTTTGGTGTCGAAAGTAAATACTTTTTAAATCATTGTGATTACCATGAAACCTTGATGTTAGCCCTTTTAGAGAGAGTATTACGGCATATTTTATGGGACAATGTATAACAAATTTAAAGCTTAGATTTAAAAGCTTTCATTTAGAAAGTGATCTAAATACATATTGTCAGAATGGCGCTTTAACAGTGGTTGAGGCTAGATGGGATACAGCTACGGTGACAAAACAACAGTTAAAATTAGGTACCAAAACGAGTAGTTCAGTTCAGGAAACAGATTGGGATTTGAATTAAAACTCTAGAAAAACGGAACGTGTTTTCCTGGGTGAAAGTATAACAAATATGTCATTATATTAGTCTAGATTTAGCAGAATTTTTGCGTAACTTTTGGCCGTAGCTGTATTCTTTCTACCGTAAACAGCCCACCTGTTGTGGATCTTGAACTTCATCCAAAATGAAACTGCACAAACTGCAGCTCCCCCTACTGACCAAATGGCCTTACTGTTCAATTAAGCTTCTGAGGAAAAGTTTGCAGAGAATTTAACTATGTTAACAACATTTGGTTTGCCATATTCTACTTGATGAAACTGGTCTTCTATTCACATCTGCAAAAAAAAAGACTTGCGTTACATTACTCAACCACTTCCTAAAAACAAAGCGAGAAGAAACAAATTAAATTAAAAAAATACTTCCATGCATTAAAAGATACATCTTTAAATAACGCACTTAACCCAAATCTTTTGTTTTTGCCACAGCTGCAGCACAGAGGAATCCTACTTTCCTGAGTCCGAAGCCGAGTAGGCCATCATGACCCCCCTCCCCCCCACGACCGGCAACAGACTGGAGAAGAGGCTGGAGCAGAGACACCCTTTTTTTAGCTACTGAAATAATTGACATTATGATACACAGTGGACAATATAGTGTGATAATTAGTTTTTTTCTTCTCCAACATGTACACACTGCTGTTGTGAAGCAGGGATACACAGCTCACGAGTGTGTAGTCAAAAGAGAGAAATATTGTATATTTCAAGGACTCCTACAGATTAAGAAAAATAATTGCTCAATTGCTCAGTGTCTTTGGGTTCAAATAACATTATCATGATCCCATTGGCATCCAAAAATGGATAAATTGACTTTTTAGCTTAACTGATTCTGATTGGGTATCACCTGGAACACAGCCAATAATCGAGACACAACCACAAAACGAGAGAAAACAACTTAAGCCGTTGCACACCTTGAAACGTGCATGCCCCAGCTCTTTGCCTAAGGGGAGGCTTACAGTGGCAGACTTAAAAAAACACTGGTTTAAGCTTGTAATAGTGTTTTTGTACATTAGTCCTTAGTATAGACAAAAGTAGGATATTATCTCAAAATATAGCTACATGATCATTTTTTCGTATTTTCAGAATAGCTTTTAATGTGTTAGTGTGCTGTTTTCTATAATAATTTGAACTATGTAAATTTTTCGAGTACCCTTAAAAGTGCTTCATAAATAAAATGTATTATAAGTAATTGTGTATGACTTATCTCTTACTTTAGTAATTCATGTAATTTAGTAAAGATATTTAAAGTAATTTCGTGTGACCTATACTGACCAGTTCTGTTAAATGGGTTAATGCACATCTTCCTGACATCTATTCTACGTATAACACATGTCAGGAAAATGTGCCTGAGATTGCGGATGTTGGGACGATGTATTATATACGTTAGAACGATGTATTTGAGCCTGCATTTGTACGACGTATTATATACGTTAGAACGATGTAAATGAGCCTGCATATGTACGACGTATTATATACGTTAGAACGATGTAAATGAGCCTGCATCTGTACGACGTATTATATACGTTAAAACGATGTAAATGAGCCTGCATCTGTACGATGTATGGCATACGTTAGAACGATGTAAATGATCCTGCATCTGTACGACGTATTATATACGTTAAAACGATGTAAATGAGCCTGCATCTGTACGATGTATGGCATACGTTAAAACGATGTATATATATGTACGTCGCGGAAAGAGCGGCTGCATGTCGCAGAAACGTATAGCAGCGACGTCTTAGGGACGTCGTGCCAGTGAGCAAACGACCAAACTACTACATATCCCCGCCGTATTTTGATTACATCGCCAATACGTCGTGGAGACGTATGTGTGCTTACTGGGTCACTTGTGTGAAGAAGACTGTGATGATTCTAACTTTAACGACCAGACCCTTTTATTTTGAAAGTCCTAAACGGAACCCCGGATATTTAGCCTGGCCCTGTTTGTCGCTGGTGTCTGGGGGGGGGGTTGGGGAGGATCTTGTTCGCCTGCCCCGTTTCTCAGCACCCACTCGGTAAAAAAATTAGCGAATACTGCAGCAAGAAGTAAGTGTATGAGTGTGTGTGTGCGTGCGTATGTGTTTGCCAGGATCAAGAGGAAAAGCGCGGATATATATCCTATTTCTAAAAACATCTCATCGGGTTGCTGACAGGTATAGTTATGAAACGGAAGCTGTACTTTGACTACATGTTCTCATTTGACACAACTTAGTGGTCTAATTATGGCTCACGTTACTTAGGTAGGAGAACAAGGTGGTGGCTTGTCCTCACCACGGTGCTGCCATGGGCCTTTTTCCTGCTTTGGTAGCAGTTTGATGCCGGACTGTAGCTGCGTGTCTATCCAGTGGGAGTGGAGCTGTCAGGGCGGGTTTCTGTGCAACTGTTGATATCATTGCTGGTAGTTTCAAAGTCGATGCAGCAGATCAGATCTGTCCAACTCCAGACATATCCATATCCATATCCATGGCAGATCTCCTAATGAGCTATTTCTATTCCTTAATTTCCTCATTATTAACACTCCTCTCTTCGAGGGCGTTGTTTGAAGTGTCTGCAACGATTTGCAAACACAACCAAACGTGCGGAGGGTGACATTTGGTGAGTTGTACTGAAACGCCCAAATCGGCTTAACCCTCCTGTTGTCCTCGGGTCAAATTTGACCCCTTTTAAAAAAATGTCTATATCAGGAATATGGCATTCTGTTTAATCAAATTACCACAAGAAAAGGATGGATTCCATGCAACGCTCATTGCAAATACAATGAATCACTTTCATTGAATTTCGGGTGAAAATTGAAATGGTTTCAAATTAGCATCCTCATCCACTCATCATATGTTCCTCTGATCATAACTATTAGTCAAAATAATCCATAATTTCTGCTTTATTAACTCAAATATTAGGTATAATTCTATATAAATGAGGGTCATTGACCATGGATTCCATAAAGTAGTGTAAAACTAGTTGTAGTAAGATGGCGGTAGTGGAAAAAACAAAAAAAAGTGTTAATCTTTTTGACCCGGGAGGACAACACAAGGGTTAATTATGTTGGAGAAAGAGCTTTTAATGTGGATTAAATAGGACGATCCCATTCATGATTTATTTCAAATTCACATAATGACAATAGGCCATGTTATCCTCATCCTCCATAAGTTCCATATGTATCGAAAAATGAACCCACGTGTGGCATTCATGCAAAAATATATTCTTTATACACTTGCAGATATATGTTGACCGCAGAAATGTGAGTGATATAACAATTAAGTTAATTAATTGATTAGTGATTAGGAGAAAATGAATAAAAGTTTTGGTAATAGTTATTGTTAAGTAACTGTATCGAGCAAAATGACATCCATCTTCGGTTCCAGTTTTATTAAATGTAAATATGTGCTGCTTCTCTCTGTTTTGCATTATTATAAAATGAATATATCTGGTAGTCAGACAGAGGAAGAACTTTGAAGATGTCAAAATGGGCATTGGAAATATTTTGATGTACATTTTTCACTGTTCCTTTGACATTTTAGAGACCTAATTAATGATTCGACTGGACAATCAATAATGACCATAGTTGCAGTACTGGAAATTGGAAAATTGTATTTTCAAATGCTCAAAAATATGTTTTGAAATACATTTCATCACCAAATTCAACTACTCACTGTATTGGTGCTGTATATATTAAGGCTGCATCTAACAATTGTTATCATTATCAAGATTAATATTAGATTTTGTGTATACATGACATGCTAAGCTTAGCTTAGCATAAATACTGTAAACGGGTAAACTAGTCTGGCTCTTCTCAAAAGTCAAGTCACTTTATTTATAGAGCAGATTTAAAACCAACCTAGGCAGAACAAAGTTACATTATGTTACAAAAACAAAGGAAGACAATACAAATATAGATACAATGAACATCATACAAACAACACACATCTTTACAAATGTCCCTAAACTAAATCATACGCCAAAGAATAAAAAGTTTGTTTTAAGACGAGCCTTAATGATCTCGACAGTAAAGGAGGACCTGATGTGAATGGGAAGTTTGTTCCAGAGTCTCAGGGCCACAACGGAAAAGGCAAGATCGCCCTTTTGTTTTCATCCGAGACTGTGGAGTAGCTAAAAGGAACTGATGAGACCATCTTAGGTTCCTGGAGGAGTGATGTAGGGTAAGCAGTATATAATGGGGCCGATCCTAGTACCAAACCTCACACAGTAGAAATCCTACCCTAGTCCAGAATATGGTATAAGTTATGTTTTCTCCATCTGGCGACCCCCTTGGGAGTCCCGAGCCACTGCCCTAGACCACCATTGTAAAAGAGACGTCTGTAAAACAAGTTCACTTTGTACTATCAATTTTAAATCCATTAAAATGTCTTGAGATTTTTTAAAAGTGAGTGACGTCATCCCAGAGTCTAAGGACTGGATGCTCGGATATAAAAACTAATGCACTTAAACGCTTAGGATAAAAAAGACGTTTTCATTTAGTTGAATAGGCGCCATCTTTAAGTCCGATATCCAGTTGTTGTAATACATCCGTGTGGGTTATTTGCTTGGCTGTTTCTTGGTTGGGAGCAGTGATGTCCTGGAGTTGGCTGAGACTTCTTTATGCTATGCTAAGCTAACTGGCTGTAGCCTTATACTGTCTTTACTGGGCATATATGAGAGTGGTATTAATTTTCTAATCTGTTGTCAAGAATGAAAATGTAAAATGTATTTCCCAAATGTCAATCTATTTCTTTAACATGGAAATCTTATTTATTATAGAAACATCAATTTATCTATGTAGGGCTGCACGATATGAGGAAAATATGCTGAATATCGCGATAACGACATTACATCCGATCAATAAATGGATATTAAAGTGCACTTATTTCTGCATTTCTGCTGCTTTCGGTATTTTGCTAACATACAAAAAAATGCTTGTTGAATATAAAACAAATGAAAGGAAATTATTTCCAACATTCTTTTATTGAACACATTGAACATTGAATAAAAAAGGCACCACTTTTTAAAATAATAATTTTTGGCATTTTCGGCCTTTTATTTTTGACAGGACAGCTGAAGACATGAAAGGGGAGACTGGGGGGGGGGGGGATAACATGCAGCAAAGGGCCGCTGCGTCAAGGACTTTACATGGGCACCCGCTCTACCAACTGAGCATCGGGCACTGAGAGTTACATTTTAAAGTGCACTTTTCAACTGATATTTTCTTTCAATTAACACAAAAATCTCAGTGTTGCAGCAACGATTGGGTTTATTGTACAAGTTCATATTGCGATATTACTAAAAAAACAAACAATATGTGTGTAGCCCTTATTTTAAGTAACTTTGATTATCAATTTTTAGAGTCTGATTTTTGTTCGTCATATGGATAAATAGGTAATTATCCTTAGGAGGCCTGAAGGGAGATGTCATACATGGTTTTATTTCATGGGCTGGCTAGCCTTTGGGATATTTGGTCATTTCCAAGGGTGTACCAGTAAAGTTATGACTCAGGGTGAGAAGCTGGTGTGTTTGTAACGTACGCCCAAAGAATGTAAAAGGCTAACCTGATCCTCTGTTTACTCCTGCTGTTGTCTAAGAAAGTTCAGTACTTACATTTCATTTTCATGCACTTGAGTTCACAGCTTATACTCAGGAATGTCCACATTGTATCCATATAAATGCCTGATCTCAAACAGGCTAAAGCTTATTTTGTAAGATTGTTTTTTTAAGTAGTCACCCAACATTTAATGCTGCTGATGTGATTCGATGTGCTTCCTGTCAGATTCAGTCAGATAAGAATTGTAGTTAATGGTGGTGCAGACAGCCGGTGTTGCAGGCTGTCTGCTCTGTCTCAGCCACAACCTCGGACATATTATGAACTTTAGCCCATTTCTCAGACAGACAGACAGACTCGCAGCGGTGTGGCAAATTCTTGCTTGACTTCATATCTTAAAGTGTCTTTCTTTTTTTGAATGCAACAACAACCTGTTAGCTTGTGTGTCTTGAGAAAGATCATTGTAAAAACACAAATTTCATATTAGAAAAAAAGCCAAAGATGCTGGAGGACATTCCTGTAAAAAGCACTTCCCTGTTTTTTGTTATTCTGTGGTAAAATAAGTACTACATTGTACTTTTCTCTGGGCGAATGTTTCTGTCAAAATCCACCTTGGTTTTATTGCTCAGTGGGTTATAAAGCCATAGTTTGACTGAGCTCCTTGACAACTCCTAATGGCAACATAAAAAACAAACAGGAAATAACTTTTCAATGTTGATGTCAGCTTATCTGCAAGTCCAGGCTCTCTGAGTTTAGTGTGTAGTGTATAAAATAAAGATGTTCAGCCCTGGAAGGCCTGTTAGAAGAGCAAAACTATCTTACTCTGACTCATTTCCTGTAATATGTTTGCAGGACCTCAGAAGTAAAAAAGTCATCATCTCAGGAACAACAGGCCTTTTATTGGTTGGACAGTTGTCTATGTTCGGCATTGTTGTTGATTTGAAGTCATATGAGGATTGAAAGGCAGCTCTACCTCATTGGTCAGGGTCACGCTCTGTTCTAGGCTAACTCTGCTCAGCTTGTTGCATAACTCCTGTTGGCCCCTATAAGCCTCAGGAAACCTTAGAGAAAGAGAGAGGTGGTGTGTTCATTAACCCGGGCCATTGCTCAACAACAGTTGTAGGAAGTAAGGGTGCTATGCTTTATGTATTTTAATGGCTCCTTGTGTTGTGTTTGGATCAAGTTGTATGTTTCCAGTCTGAGAGAGAGTCTGCTTTATTGCTAGTGACACCGTGAACTCACACGTACTACGACGGCTTCCATACTTTATTGGTGTGTATACTTTTGGTCTGTAACTATTATTTTCAGTATTAATTATTCTGCAGATTACTTTCCGATGAATTGTTTAATCAATAAAACACCCCAAAATAGTGAAAAAATGTTCACAACTTGAAGTCTACAATTTTGTTTGTCAGACCAACAGTTGGAAAAGTACTCAAAGTACCCTAAACCATGTTTAGGATTACAGAGGAAAACAAATCCTTCTCATTTAGAAGCTGAAACCAGCAAATTTGGCAAGTTTGCTTCATAAATTACATGATTAATAAATTACCACAATTGTTGGTGATTGATTTTCTGGTCAACACTTTTTTGTTAAAGGAACATGCCACCGTTTGTTGAAATGGGGCTTATCACGGTCTCCCCTAGTTGTAGATAGGTGGACCAACGCATTATTTGTCTCAGCGCATGCATTGTTTTAGTCCGGGGCAACACCTACAGCGCCGCCGCAGTTAGCTTAGCATAGTGAATGGAATCTTATGTTGCCGGTTAGCATGTTGTGAGTAAAAGTGAGCCAACAAAAAGACAACAACAACCTAATTACTTCTTGTGGCCTGCGTATTCACAACGAGTACAAATTGAAATGCATATTAAGACTAGACAATTTCCTAGGCAGATATTGATTTGGGACTATATTGGGTGGAAGCACATCCAATACACAGCAGTGATTCGGCTGTGCTTCCACCCAATATAGTCCCAAGTCAATATCTGTTCCAAATCAATATCTGCCTAGGAAATGGTCAAGTCTTAATCTGCTTTGCTGTTTGTACTCATTGCGAATGTATCATGAGTTAACCGGGAAACGTTATCCCTGTCACTGGGTCAAGAGCCAGAGCATTAAGAGTTTGTTGTAGCAACCAATGTAATAATAGCTTATAGCACATTTAATTAAACCTTTAGTACAGGGGGACAAGGGAAAAGAAAATAGTAGGCCAACACAAACACGGAATAAACCGCCTGTGCTAAATGGAAGGGGGGTGTAATTTAATGTTGGCTACTGACATACAACCACATTGCTCAATCTAAAGTTATTTTATGAATGAAATAGACATTTTCCATAACTGAGAGTCAATTTGGGTTCAGTTTGGAATAATTTACATTCTCATAATTGTCTCCAGCTGTTGAAAGCCAGACTGAGTGTGACTCTGGTTTTTGCCCATTGTCTTTCAGCTTTTAGTTGTTCTTTGTTTAATTTTTCTGTGATGGTCCTTCCCCAGTATCAGCCATGACTACAACAGATTAAAATACAACTACCGGTAGGCCTATAAAAGAAATCACTGCTACCTTTTACCTGTATACTGACTAACACAGGCTTTTCAAGTATTACGCCGAAATCTGTGACCCGTCAGAATGTGTGCTCTGTAGCGCCGTCTACCCGGCGTAATTCATTTTGTGACTTTGCGGAAAAAATCCGGGCAAAGGCATTAATAAAAACTATATAAAAATAGTGTTCTTTTCACACACTCGTTTGCTGTTACAGGTCATTTATGATCATCAGATAAAAAAATTACAGTTTCAAAAACATTTACATGTTAGATTTAATCACTTGAACTAAAACGTAGCTCAGCATTATTCTGTATGATTTTGTTATCTTTGCTTACAGTATGTCTCTTTGATGTTTTAACCAGAAAGCGACACAGTGTTCTAGTTGTCTCACAGTTCTAGACTATAGTTGGTCCTCCATCAACCTCAGAATGATTGAAGACTTTATGAATACAGTATGTTGTAGCGTACCTCTTTGCACCACTGGATAAATCTTGGTTGTGTTGAGTCACAGACAGGTACTGTAAATGAAAATGTCTGCACCCTGAACTGACTGATGGTTATGGAGAGATGATGGAATGATGTTGAACCATTCCTGCTCTTTTGTCGCAGCTTTCACAAGGACGGTTTCTCTTTCAGTGACACTTTCGCTTACATTCAGTAGCGTCGAGGTCATATGTCAGCCAGCTGACACTGGTTGCAGATAAGTGGTGCCCAGGCCCCCACATGCAGCACTCTGCTGATTTTGTCCAGTGGCCACTCGCGGTGGTATTGCAACAAAAAAATCCCTATGTGTGAAAGGATTTTAACCATACACCACCATTGCAAAAGAGATGCCGGTAAAACTGCTGCCAGGACACTTTCAACTGCAAACAATGTCTGGTGTGGCTCTTTGTATTTTGTAGTTTTAATCCATGGACTTTTTATGTTTGAAAAACCTCCCTAGAGTTGAGAAAAGCGGCAGCACTAAACAGAGAAGCTCTCAAAGAAATGAACAGGGCTCTGCCAATAACGTTCATCCAGGTCATATAAGACATCAATGGTGGTGCCCATTTACACGTGATAGCATCAGGGTGAGATCAGGCATCAATCATAGACAGTCTGGGTATGGGGCACAGTTTGTGACTATATGGTACATTTTTACGCATAAGTTCCTTTTGCCAATGTGTCGAGATGTTCCTTCGTCGGCTCCCTGCCAGAAAGGACAAGCTATCATTGTGCAGTGCAGAGAGAGCCACTGTGCACGTGTGTGTGTGTGTGTGTGTGTGTGTGTGTGTGTGTGTGTGTGTGTGTGTGTGTGTGTGTGTGTGTGTGTAAGCATGCTTGTGTGCTTGCATGTGTTGCGTTGCCTCTGGCAGCCATCCCCCTGTCCCGGCTCTGTTGAGGCCTGTCCAAACAGAACTGCAGAAAAAAAGCTCCTCCCGTGCTGCACACAACCGGAAGTGGATTGTTTTTTTTGTCAAAGGGTGAGCCTCTGAGGCCTTGGTGCTGCTGTCTCTCACTTGTTTTAGTTTTGATCCCATCATCTAGTTCTCTGGAAATTAGGGCTGTAACGATACACTGAAGAGGAAAAGTGCTTTGGTGCCTACTGTAAAGGTGCTGGCTGACAAGCAAGTAGCTAGGCCTATAGCGTTATATAGCTAATATAGCTAATTCTTGGTGGGTAACATAAGATTACGACATTGTTCAACACACTCAGATATTTTTGGTATGATTGTTTTGACCACAGTTCACAACTCTGGGCTAACCCACAAATTCATCAATAACTTTAACTGTATAGATAGCACACCTCTGTCTTCTGCCTCAGTCTAGCTAGCAAACTTCAGTTGGGATGCAGAGCTGACAACAGCCCCGGGGACACATCCCAGTCAGCCCCAAGCCAGTTGCAACCATTCACTATCATTACAGCCCGGGGACACATCCACAGTCAGCCCCCAGCCAGCTAGCAACCATTCACTATCATTACAGCCCCGGGGACACATCCACAGTCAGCCCCCAGCCAGCTAGCAACCATTCACTATCATTACAGCCCCGGGGACACATCCACAGTCAGCCCCCAGCCAGCTAGCAACCATTCACTATCATTACAGCCCCGGGGACACATCCACAGTCAACCCCCAGCCAGCTAGCAACCATCCACTATCATTACAGCCCCGGGGACACATCCACAGTCAGCCCCCAGCCAGCTAGCAACCATTCACTATCATTACAGCCCCGGGGACACATCCACAGTCAGCCCCCAGCCAGCTAGCAGCCAGCCCGGTCAGCACTTAGCTAACTCCGGTGCTAAGGACGCTAACGGCAGTTTACTGAACCGTCAGGAAACAGACCCAGGCACCTGAGTCAAAACAGCGGCCATTTGTAACGTTACACCTCCGTTAGCGTTACCGGTGCCCCCCCTTCCCTCATAATGGTTGAAGCATTGCAACAGAAGCTGAAAGCTGAAGTAAATGATGATGATGAGGATTTGTGGTCGTCATTGTACAGTATATTAAGGGGATTTGCTTAACTTTCAATACATATTTAACAGGTAGAAGCAACAGAAGTGAGCACACTACCAGTATTTGCTAAAGCAGCCTGAACTCAAACTGGAGTCTTTGGCATATTTTGGCAAAACCTGCAGCTGTAACTCAACACATTGCACCAGAGGGAGTGGGCCTTTGGACCAAAGGGAGAAAATGGAAACAAACCATGACCAGAATTCCCAGAAGAAGGAATAGACTCAAGATATTAATAAAACTGCCAAACAAGCAAACACACCCAACATTTCTAGTATGACTACTGGTTATGCCAAGTCTAAATATCCATGGAAACATGGCTGGGTAGCAGTTTCTTTTCTTATATCCCCCCCCCAACGCTTTTCCTGCACTCAACCCATTTTTTATTTATGTATTTTGTTATAATGAACTCTTACAGAAAATGTATAAATGTACACATTTATGTGCTTTTGGACCTTATTACGGTATGTTATGGCACTACAGCTATAATTCAGAGTCAGTAAGTGCATATTTCCCTGCTAAATGTGTGCTACTCCTTCACTGCCAGCACTCTCACCGTTTCCAGTCTTTGTGCTAAGCTAACTGGCTGCTGGCAGCAGCTTCATATTTACTATACAGACAAGAGTGGTATCACTCTTATCATTTAATTCTCTGCAAGAAGGCATATATGCATATTTTCGAAAATACTTCCTTTCCAAAAAATCTGTCATATATGGTGTCCTTTTTTATTTTCTTAACTTTAATCTCCGTTTGATGATTTAAGACTTTGCAAATGTTGACAGGTATTAACTTTAAACAAGCCTGCATGGAAGAAATTATGGTTTGCAAGTCAGCTAACTAATCCACCGATCTATTATGAAACCAATCAAACAATAGTTTGACTAATAACTTCAGTCTGCATTATTGATGATTCTTTATGGTTTGATGCTACTTACTGACAGTTTTGGTGTTATTATGTATCCGAGCAGAGTGGGCGTTGGGGCCGACTCCATTTAAAAGTTATGCCAGCAGCACTGAAAGATTAATTTCCCCCGATAAGTGGGTGCCCTCGTGAAGAGGATTGCTGTCAAGACTGTCTGGCAGAAAGTGGATGAGGTGAGCAGCCAAATGACTATATGCACAGCTGCTCCCAGGCAGCAGGGCTCCAGCTCATCCATCAGCTGCACTGCTAACTCATCCCCACACAGCCTGCACTAACTCCAGCAGTCCTCTCATCTGGCGTTATTGCAGAAATGTTTCTGGGCTTTGTTGGTTATATGGATTGTATTTTGTGCATAGGAAACCTGCAAAGCTAGGTAGTGTGACAGTGAACTCTGCATCCATCTATGTTTGACATGGTTTTGTTTTTGGTGGTAAATACCTGCCGGGGGTTGTCTTTCTTCTGCAGTTTGTGCACATAATTACAACTCTTAATCCCCATGTAAGCAATTACACTGGAACAACATATGTGCAGCAGGTTTAGCTATTGTTCCTTTTAATGCAAAGTCATTTTAAGAGAATTAGTATAATGTATAAGTGTTTCTGAAGAAGCATCCGGAGAGATCAAAAGCAGGGCAGTGTTTTGTCTGCTTTAGGACACCACCAATACTTTAGCAGCTGCTCTCATTTCCCTGAAGCTTTTCTTTTCCACACACGATGCAGAAGGAAACAAACAGGACGGAGCAGGAGCATGATAGCACATTCCTTCATGTCCCAGCTTGTCTCAACAACCCCCCCACCACACACACACACACACACACACACACACACTCTCTTTCGCTTCCACATCACTCCACTATCTTCCCCCTTTTCCTCTGTTTTTCATGTAGATTTGTAGTCTAGATTCGTCATTGGGGATTCAACATCTGGCACTTGAGTTGTCTGTGGCAACGTGCAGATCAGGGAGCACTCCCTAAGGCGTAATGTGATGCAGTTCTACTGAAGTCAGAGATGTCAGTGGTCGCTTTGGACCCAGCATGAGCAGGACGTTTTTGTACAACATTGTGTTCCTGTTTCATCTTGTGTTTCTGTGATCTTTTACAAATAATTTCAGATATCTGAAATGTAGAATACACAAACGAGACAACAAAGTGTGGCTTTGTTGATGACAGGTGAAATCTCCCTTGACGGGAAAAAAAGTTTCTTTTGTAGTGATTGTTTCGACATGCAACTTTCATTTTTGTTTTTTGACTTCTCGTAAAAACCCTTCTCTTGTTTCCCAGCAGAGATGGCAACCATTCGGAAGAAGCTGGTGATTGTCGGGGATGGAGCATGTGGGAAAACATGTCTTCTCATTGTTTTCAGTAAAGACCAGTTTCCTGAAGTCTACGTCCCGACAGTGTTTGAGAACTACATCGCTGATATCGAGGTTGACGGAAAACAGGTTTGTAGATTTGACACTCAAGTAAGCAGTCCAGAAGTAGTTTTGTCGGTCGCATAGGAAGGCTCTCTGTTTGTGTCAGACACCAGCACTGCCCTTAAAGTAATAACACAAATGACCACAATCAGACTATTCAATTTAGATGGAAGGAAGGATCTTGTAAAAGAGGTCATAAAGGTGAACTTGCTGACTCCATACAGTACGTGATATTTTGCTGAAAGACAGGCTAAAGTTGTTTCTCCCAGCCAGAAAAGAAATCAGTATCAGTAACATTTAATGATCCATGTAGAAGACATGACGTTACAGAAACACCATTGTTGAAGTGTAGTGCTAGTTAGTCCCATTATTAATAGTGTGATACTAATCTGATACTACATCATTTATTGTTGTACTGTATTTAAAATTTTCGATGTGTCTCTTTTAACATATAAGTGTAAAAGAAACTCCCAAATCCAGCCCCATGAACATCTCTTTAACGTGTGTAATTCCGAAGCTGGACAGACCTGCTGTGCCAAGTGACGGTGCTCAGCTCTGATTGGCCAATCACTGCTCGGGGGAGGGGTTTGTCCATGTGGTGTGTCCAGGATCACTCTTGAGTTCACTGATTCATTACTTTCTAGATGACAGAGTAGTTTACTTTACAGCCATTTGAGATGTGTAGCTCAAATAAAATGGTTGAGGGTAAATCAAATAGGAGAAAGATTACCTCCCTTTTCTCTGTTTTGCCCATTCAGAGAATTTAGTCCACCCATGAGAGAGGGACAGACTCAGAAGCTACAGACTCAGAAATGGCACATACTAAGGAAAGCTCATTGTAAGACTGGCTCTAGTGGCTGTAGTTCTGCACCAAGGCTGCACTTCAGATTTCAGGGGGGAAAGAGACTTCAGATACAGTATTAGGGGACCACTAAGGTCTATATAAAAGAGACTTCAGATACAGTATTAGGGGACCACTAAGGTCTATATAAAAGAGACTTCAGATACAGTATAGGGGACCAAAGGTCTATATAAAAGAGACTTCAGATACAGTATTAGGGACCACTAAGGTCTATATAAAAGAGACTTCAGATACAGTATTAGGGGACCACTAAGGTCTATATAAAAGAGACTTCAGATACAGTATTAGGGGACCACTAAGGTCTATATAAAAGAGACTTCAGATACAGTATTAGGGGACCACTAAGGTCTATATAAAAGAGACTTCAGATACAGTATTAGGGGACCACTAAGGTCTATATAAAAGAGACTTCAGATACAGTATTAGGGGACCACTAAGGTCTATATAAAAGAGACTTCAGATACAGTATTAGGGAACCACTAAGGTCTATATAAAAGAGACTTCAGATACACTATTAGGGACCACTAAGGTCTATATAAAAGAGACTTCAGATACAGTATTAGGGGACCACTAAGGTCTATATAAAAGAGACTTCAGATACAGTATAGGGACCACTAAGGTCTATATAAAAGAGACTTCAGATACAGTATTAGGGGACCACTAAGGTCTATATAAAAGAGACTTCAGATACAGTATTAGGGGACCACTAAGGTCTATATAAAAGAGACTTCAGATACAGTATTAGGGGACCACTAAGGTCTATATAAAGAGACTTCAGATACAGTAATAGGGGACCACTAAGGTCTATATAAAGAGACTTCAGATACAGTATTAGGGACCACTAAGGTCTATATAAAAGAGACTTCAGATACAGTATTAGGGACCACTAAGGTCTATATAAAAGAGACTTCAGATACAGTATTAGGGGACCACTAAGGTCTATATAAAAGAGACTTCAGATACAGTATTAGGGGACCACTAAGGTCTATATAAAAGCATCCAAAGAGCACCATGTCATGGGACCCTTTTAAATCTGAGTCATTTTGTCAGGGCTGAGTCTGAATTGCAGATGGCTTGTTATGTCAAAGGGTTTTGTCCCCTTGAGTCAACCACCGCTGCAGGATCACCACTTGGCAAAACAGGAAACGACTCTACTTCCCATCTTCCTGTTCACACAGCGAACAGGGATGTCTCCTGGCAATCCCTCTCCTCCCGCCCCGGACCCTCCTGCCAGATAAACGACTCTCATTTCCTGTCCTGGTCGCACTCGGATGGGGGGGAGGAAAAATAAAGTTAGGGATCCAGGATGGACATTGGTCTAGCAAGGGATAATTTGGGTAAAGATATGAGTGGTCTGCCCCTTTTTTTGTTTTATTTTTTATTTTTTTAGTTATCCCTCCTCTAAGGTTTGAGAGGATGGTTGCCCCCCACCCCCTGATGAGAATTAGCCCGTTATGCAACCAGCTGGATTAGGTTTGTGTTCTCAAACCCTTAATTTGAGTGTCCCTTCCCCTCGAGGACAAACATTTTCTTTCTCTCACCTTCAGTGGATTGAGCAGTCTCTAAAAATAGCTGTTTTTGCCCTCGTTTTTTTCCTCCCCAAAGTCTGCAGTCTTACAAGTCCAGTGGGAACATAACTGCTCTCGGCGCAGTGTGCAGCCACCTCCCACCCTCTGCGAACCATATGTATTATCATTCAGTAAAAGTTCCAGTATTTAAAAATGTTTCTCTCTTCCCCCCCTCCTGAACACAGTGAGTCAGCTAGAGAGTGGAGTCGGGTAAAGACCGACTGTTAATGCCCCTACAGGGACAGAAGGTATCTGCTTTGATGCTTGCTAATGCCCCACTTTCTCTAAATGAATGAATCAGTAGTGTGATGGGGTGAGGCCAGTCTCTGGGATCATTTCGCTGAGAACATAACAGACTTATGAAGCTGAGGAGGTCAGAGCTGCAGTCAATATCTAAAAAAGGAATGCAGCTGGGGTAAAACATACCAATCGCAAGTTATGATCAGGATGAAATGTATTTGTGACAGGAGGAGATAAATGCCCCAAGGTTAAACAATCTTAACATTATTTACTTGCTGGTATTTAAAGCATTGACCTTTTTAGGGAAAAAAAAACTTCATCACTAATAATGTTGTGACTGGTTAAATGTTTGTGTTCATCCAAAACAATGAGTAATATTACTCTGGGTAGACCACTAATTTTAATATTTAGCCCTTAAGCATGGTTCTGTAC
Organism: Etheostoma perlongum; assembly: GCA_026937815.1. Classification (NCBI taxonomy): domain Eukaryota; kingdom Metazoa; phylum Chordata; class Actinopteri; order Perciformes; family Percidae; genus Etheostoma; species Etheostoma perlongum. The sequence continues at coordinate 31,720,455 of CM049374.1, read as the reverse complement.
AGTGTGTGTGTGGGTATTTTGTTTGCCTACTACTTCTTCCAATGTTTTTCTTGTGATTTCTCCCAGGTGGAGTTGGCGCTGTGGGATACTGCAGGCCAAGAGGACTACGACAGGTTGAGGCCTCTGTCGTACCCTGACACAGATGTCATCCTCATGTGCTTCTCCATCGACAGCCCAGACAGTTTAGGTAAGGAACTGGTGACATACAGTAGCCTAATTTAAAACATTTGTATATTTAAAAAAAAAAAAAAAAAAAAAAAAAAAAAAAAAAAAAAAAAAAAAAAAAAAAAAAAAAAAAAAAAAAAAAAAAAAAAAAAAAAAAAAAAAAAAAAGTCCTAATTAGATATCTCTGGCTGAGACGGCAGCAGCAAAGAAAGCTGACTGTGTCAAAATTATAAAATACATGACTTTATACGGTATAAAAGTGCTATTTTGTTGTTTCTCTTCACAGAATAAAGGCACTTCATATCAGCTAAGCAAGCTGTTTGTTAAATGCCTTAATTGACTCGATGGAAAGTAGGATTAGTGCAGCTAAAAACATCTTTGCCTTAAGCAGTCTGCAGAGCAATCCATCATGAGAAGTGTTCTGCGCTGTGACTCTGTACACACACACTCTCTCTCTCTCTCTCTCTCTCTCTCTCTCTCTCCTCACTTCTTGTCTTTCCCCCTTGACAGAAAATATCCCCGAGAAGTGGACGCCTGAGGTGAAGCATTTTTGTCCCAATGTTCCTATCATCCTGGTGGGGAACAAGAAGGACCTGAGGAATGATGAGCACACACGGAGAGAGCTGGCCAAGATGAAGCAGGTACAAATGCCTCGGAGGGTCAAAGAGCTGTGGATTGGGGTAACCAGGCTCAAGTAGGCACCTCTTGAATACTAAGGTGCCTGAGGATAAGTGCAGGGTTGAAGCAATTCATCAGGTTCAAGTTGTGAAGTTTTTATCTGTATCATTTATGTTCATATTCATGACAAATATTGCTTCACTGGGAGTTCAGAGTGACAAAAGCACTGCATCATAAAACAAGGGCTGCTTTGTTGACATGTTGCCTCAGGTACTGGTAAAGGTGTGGTCACACAAACACACATATATACTAAGTGTGTGTGTATATATGTGTATATATATATTTTATTTATTTTGAAAAGCAGAATGTCAATGAGCTGTGGATTGGGGTAATCAGGCACAAGTAGGCACCTCTTAAATTTTCATATGATTTTACATTGATAATGTAAAATCATATGAAAACTATTGGTCCGAGAAGGTGTTTTTCTATAATGTCAAAAGAAAGATGGAACATTAATTGAATAAGATGTCCCTTTTCATGTTTGTTAACCTGTCTGTTGCCAGAGGAAGTGACAAACAGTGACAGCACTCTGAAAAGGCCGTTAGTGGCTGACTGTGTCACAGCATGCAACTATGGCCCGTTCTCTGTTCTCTGTCAGTCTCCAGGTCCACCTAATAATAGCAACATGTTGACAAAGCTTTCCAGCTCTTTCAAATGCCACAATGCTTTTTATTACTGTACGAAATGGGAGCAGTTTGACAAAGAGTAGCAGTAAGATATTAGTTCAAGTGTTTTGCAGTTTACGTGGTTCCCAGAGACATTGTTGTCTCCATATGTGTAAGCTATGATGAGGCTGGGAGGGTTATTGAAGTAGTGTGTATAGCTCTGATTCCAAGGTTTACCTGTTTGATAAATTTGTCATTATTTGGAGAAGGTGTAGACTTTGCTCATTTGAAAGCCATTATGTCTCTCTCTCATGAGTGGGCCAAATTCTCTGGGCGGTCAAAGTAGAGAAAGGGGAGGCAACCTTGTCCCTTATGACCTCATAAGGGGCAATATTCCAGATCGGCCCATCTGAGCTTTCTTTTTTTTTTTTTAAAGGCAGAACAGGATACCCAGGGCTCGGTTTACACCTATCGCCATTTCTAGCCACTGTTAGGACCATTGGCAGGCTGGGGGAATGCATATTAATGTTAAACAAACTCATAAAGTGAGATTTTAATGCCATGGGACCTTCAAATGAAGGTAGGCTACTGCCAGTCTGGCACACGTGAATGCTCAGTATTTTCCGTGCGTGCTCAAGCTCCGGTGCACCAACGATACAAAATAACTTTTAATCACTCTAAAAAATGTAAGATTATCGTTGCTTCAGCAGAAAAACATTGCTTGACCCCCTTTTTCTGAACACCCCTCCATGCTAATATTAATAATACTTCTTGTACAGTTCCTAATAATCTCTGCTCTAACCACGCAGGAGCCGGTGAAGACTGAAGAAGGCAGAGACATGGCCGGCAGGATCAGTGCTTTTGGCTACTTGGAGTGTTCTGCCAAGACCAAGGACGGCGTGCGGGAAGTGTTCGAGATGGCCACTAGAGCGGCGCTGCAGGTCCGCAAGCGCAAAAAGAGAGGCGGCTGCACGTTGCTGTGAGAAGTCGACGCACCATAAAATCAACTGACCAATAGGAGAAAAAAAAAATCACTTGAAAAGGACTGACCTTTACCAAATTGCATCCTTGTACTGTATCTCACCTTTCACGATAACAGGCAGGCAGATGAATCGAATGCAAACAAACCGAATACAGGAAATTGACTTTGTCTATATTACAACCGTGGTTCGAAATTGATGTTTAAAGTTGCTTGTTGATTTGCATTTTTTTTTCCCCCTCCAAACTCTGTCTTTACAGTGTTTTCCTACTCTGTTTTTCTTTATTTGTAACGTACCAAGGCAGTGATAGATGCACAAATTTGTATGCAATATTGTTCTTCACGAGCTTGAGCAAACATTATCCTTCTTAGCTTGTATAAAGTCTTCATGAGTAAGGGCCAGACTGTCCTGTTAGTATCACTTCTGTTTATCATGGTAGATCATAAGAGCTAGTGCCTTTTTCTTTCTCTTTAGTTTGTACAACACTGTACTTCTTATGCTTGTCACCTAGCTTACATTTCAACTGAGGGGCTCTCCATTGTACTGTAGCTAGTGTGGTCATTGTGAAACCTGAGCAAAGGCATAACTAAGATATTTCAGTAGCTGCCTCATGTAAAAATAATTTGAGAGATAATCGGATTATTCACATTCATCCTTCATAACTATTGTAAATCTGTGCACTGGAATTAGATTGGGGGGTGGGAACCGGCCAATCGAGACACAAACCAATATGACTCAACTATGCACAATGGCTGTTAGGAACAACAGGGAGCTGTAACAGAAATAAAAGCCAAAGCTTGGTGAAACCTCCCTTGTTTATTGCGGTAGTCTGACTTAAGCTCTTTTTCGGCTACGATTCAAGTGAAGTGGTCACGCCCGTTGTTGGAATCCATGTGTTAGACGGGTTAGCCCAGTTGTGGAAATGATGATCGCTAGAGCTGTTAGCCTTCACGTGTAGATGTTTCGTCAGATGACATTCTTCACATGTTTGAGAGGAGCTGAGTTGTTGAGTTTGTTTTTCCCCCCCGGTGCCTTCTCTGTGTGCCTTTTGGTTGTTCTCTCCCAGACCACATGGACCAGCTGCTCCATGCCAACCTGATACTGACCGACCAGGTCAGGAGTGACCCGATACGTTTCACAAAGCTTGGTTCTTTAAAAGGCTTCAAACATAGGTTTGATTCTGCATGTGTCAATAGGTTGGTAATCTTTCAGTCCTCATAGCATAAATATTAAGGTTGTATCTAATGCAATCTCACCTTGAGTTTAATGGCAGATATAAGAGATTACACCAATTTCTGTCATGTTACCTTGCGTAAGGGTACACACTGAATGGTTAAAGCAGCCTTTGGAGACATGCAGATACCATCCACTGGCCCTTTCTGAATACTTGATTGTGATTTTGTCCTATAAAATATAACTGCGTGTTATACAGTGCTTAGCAGGCCCCGCACCCGTCCTCGGGCACAGGTTCTTCACGGCATTCCTTTTCTTCTGCCTCTGTTGCTCATTCATGTACTATACATGTCCCTTGGTTGCATGTTGCGGTCGGTCTAGAAAGAGGTGTGACATGTCACGTATGATATCTTTGTTGCGTGCAACCTTCTTACAATGCCAGCGAAGACAGCTAACCTACCCAGCTGGCTGATCTGTAACTCTTATATTGTAATGCAAATGTATACCCTCTGCTGGCCAAGCACATACAAAAATAATACACTTAAAAAAATAAGTTAAAGTGCTTTACGTAGTTATATCAGGATTAAAATATTTCAGGACCTTTACTTTAAATGTAAGTGATACAGAAATAAAAGAATAAAATGTCCAAAGATAAGACAAAAACAAACATACGACCTGTTAAATAACTCAGGTTAAATTAGTAAGTCTTTTTGAAAAAAACAATATAAAAACTGTAAGAAGTGACTTTAAAGATGTCATTGACTCTGCAAGTCTCAGACCCACATGTGCTTTAACTGAATGATCTAGTCGAGACTAATACAACTAGTATATTAGTAGTATTACTAGTATATTCCACAGCTCAACTGAGGCATTATGAGTTTCCTGACAGGAGGCATTAATTACAATTACACACACAAGCACCATATTAATGTTACCTCAAAGTGGATCCTGTTTCAATCTAGACTTTGTGGAATTCAATTCAATATAAGCACACTAATATGACAAGAGTAAACCGATTCAGATTCTTTATGACTAAGGGTTTTTATCAATGAACACATGGGCCTGAGTCACTAGATTCATAGTTGTGGCATGATGTGCACGTGTCTCAATAAGGTTAACGCCAAGGAGGTCTTAGCAGTTGGAGGTTGGTGGAGATAGTGAAGCAAGATGCAGCAGCATCATGATGAAAGTATTAAATATCACTAAGAGCATGTAGAATACTGCTGTTAATGTGTATACAAATAATGTTGCGCTATACGAAACGTCCTTATGATGATGCATGCATGAGAAAATCAATGGTCTTTGCAGCGAACACGCACACACGTCTTTGGGAACAGCTTCTGCTCAGTGTTGTGTAACCTTTTTCTTTCTTTCTTTAAGTATTTGAAACAAAGGTTCCAGATTTATATAAAAGCTCATTGTAATAATGCTTTGTAAACAGAAAGTGGTGTAGTGAATGTCTGATCTGAAGTAAACATACACATTGTTAATAAACTATTTTTGAGACAATACTGATGTGCCCTCCTTGGTCAAGTCCTCTCATATGGTTAACTGCATGATGCCATTGAAGCTGAAGATTAATCAAAGGGAAGGTTATAACATGAAAATGTGCAGTACTCCTCATTTTCTCACTCAGAAAATGAATTGCTTGTGTGCATTGAGGATCATGCTGACCAAACTTGCCAAGTTATGGCTGTATAAAAACAAGCCTATGAAGAGAGAAAGTTCACTGGTACAATTTGGCAGTCTCAAACCGAGTGGTTTTATTGCACCAAAATATGAACACCGCTCTTAGAAAAGTTAAAGAATATATTCTTAAATAATAGACGCCAATGTTGTGTTTTTAACAGTAATAGAGAGGAAAAATGAATACTTTCTACGAATCTTTAAGTGCTTACATTTAATGTTTTAAGGATGTCACTGCAATGGTTCTTTGTTTTATGTTGGTCGGCTAAGGGAGACGTTAATGCTCATGTTTCCACTCAGGGTCCAGATACTGCTGGAAGGCACTCTCCTCTTCTACAGGATCTATGACAAATGCATGAAGACAACATTTTAGAAAATGTAATAACTGCTTTGTGCAAGTGATATTTTTTTTTTTTAGAGATACAATTACAAGCATTTTAGCTGGTGATGATCCAGCCAAGTATCATTTGAAGATTTGAGTTAAACTGAGGTATAGCTGCACTTACTGTCAGAAGCCACGTTGATTTTCAGGGTTGACAGTCTTGACACAATGTCATCCTCTCCTTCTGCGTCTTCAAAGTCAAATCCAGTGTAACCCTGCTCGTTCACACAGTAGCGGATGAACCTGCAGATGGAAAATCACAAGGGTGGCAAAAAAAAGGAAACAGACATCTGAAACAAAATGGCAGCTGTGTAAACTGAGGAAAAAGTGTGTGTTAAAACCACCAGTATAGCAACAAAATAAACCTTGTGGTGAGATCGTTCTGTCAACTACAATCACATTTCCATACAAGGCACTTAAATCAGTGTCTGTAACTGAAAGAAGACACTTGTATCTTCAGACGATACTGAGCCTCCCGACACTGCTAAAACATCTCCTGTGGTCTGCTTTGCCTTACTTCTCCCAGTGGTAGTCCTTGTTGAGGATCACAGGGTTTCCCACAACTATCAACAGGGACCTGGCTCTGGTCAGGGCCACGTTGAATCTCTGCAGAGTAGATGAATACATATAGAAAGAGGAGGAAGAAGAGATAAACAGGTCAAAGATCCTGCCGGTTTCATTATTATTACATCTGGCAAGGGGTTGTTTTTCAGCAGAATTACAGAAAAACTACTGGTCCGATTTAAATTAAATTGGTGGAAGGATGTAATATGGGCCAAGGAAGAGTCTAGTGAATTTTGGAGCAGATCCAAATCCCAGGGTAGATACACAAATTATTTCTAACTTTAACCAGTGAAGCGGCATGGCTTTTACACTAGGCGGGGCTACGGCTTTATAGGTAGCTCTGTGTATTTTGTCCGTCTCCGCTATGCTAACGTTTGCAGCCGCAACCCGCGGACAGACAGTCAGTGGCAACGTTTAGATATTGAGTTTCATTTTTTATTTTGTGATTATCACGTTGTATTTACAGTATTAGCGTTAAACAGTGTCATCCTTGAATCGTGCAATATGCAACACAACTTGATCTGTGAGTAACCAACGCCTCGCTGTGCAGTGGTTGATGATATGGAGGGCATATTATGTGCTGTGCGTGGTTTGCCTGCACTACAGCAGCCATGTTCATGATGGGATTTCAGTCTAAACATATGTGTACACATGTATATAATGATACACAAATGGATGTTGAGTATAGGAAATATTTCCATATTAGAAGTACATAACACATATACAGTTGAGATGATGAGGCTTTAGCCAAGCACAACCATATTTTGACATATTTCTAATTTCCAAACATATATGGTGGCTTGCAGGTTAGCAAATAATAGAAGACTGGACTATTGGCCTTGGCGGATGTCTGCTCTCTCAGAGTGCCCTTCGAGTTACTTTATATGAAGGAAGGGGTATAACACACCTTTTGATTAGACAGGAATCCAATGTTGAAGTCTTTGTCCATCTTGATATAGTTGATGCTGCTGCGGACGGTAGAGACCATGATGATCTTCCTCTCTTGTCCCTGAAACTCCTCCACAGACCCCACCTGATACCGTGAAGAGAAACAGCCAAAGTGCAACATGTGATTTAAAATAAAAGTGAATAAACAGAATCATTTTGTATTTAATTACAATTGTGTGTGGAAGCAAACAAATTAACAAAATATTTTTATTGTCCTTGTATTCATTCTTGCAGAATTACCAAAGATGAACTGGTTCCGTGATATATTGCAATTTATAACCTTTTTTCCAACTTCTAATTTTTCCCAATTTCAAATGATGGAAACTTAGTCAACATCTGTTTTATCTAAAACAATACATTTCTCTGTTTGTTCATATTACTTAAATTTTAGTGCTGTAAAATGGTATTATCAAGCAGACAAATTGACCAACATATATAATAAAAGATCGATACTTGGCGCCTAGTACAGGCTGACGTGTTTACGGCAGCATCGCTAACCTTGAGCTCTGTGAGATCACTCCATCGCTTCAGAGCTGGGACGGACTTCAGGGCTTTTTGGATTTTCTCGACCTGTTTGAAGAGCAAACGTGTTACGGATGACTAGTTTTACCTGTTCATACACAATTCTAAAACAAACAAGAAAATAAAAATAAACACCGCCCAGACTCACTTGTTTCCTGTAGGGGGCGATTATGCCGATGTCTTTTGCAGAGAGTTTGGGGAGACCCTTCTTCCCTTGTGTTTCAATCAGCTTGGTGAGGTAGTCTACCAGAACTTCAATCTCAGACACGTTGAAGAAAGACGGACTGTTGGCCTCTCTCTCGTCTTTCCCCATCACCCCGTGGAAGATCAGTGGGAAACCCTGTGGTGGTGTGAGTGGAAGCATTATGCAGGTGGTCCCTGTGGTCTACATGCTACTTGGTGATGTCAGTGATCCATTCAGTTCTTTTCATCTCTGCTCAGTTTGGCTTTTGTTTCATGCTCGACTGAAAAATACACTGAAAGATCTATTCCTCTTTAAACAGCGCCTTTTCCTTTTATTCTAATGAGAATTTAGATTTTTATCCATAATTTTACTTCTGCCTAACTGTTTCCAAATGAGATTTTTTTCCTCCATTATAAGATCTAATTTGTCATAATGATTTTTGTCTGCGTTTCTGTGTTCAATCCATTTAGATAGGATGTTGTTGACACTCAGGAAACTAAGAATAATTAGCAACACTCGCAATTTATTATCAACAGATTGGCAAAACATTAGTGCAACAGAGGCAGACATATCTGGACCTTAACTCCATGGTATGTATCAAGTGTCAAAAAACCTGGATCCTACACTTGCCGTAATGCAACTCAATAGCATCTTTTGTATTCTCTGTGACTAGTAAATTAACTTTGGTGGTAAAGGCACTCGTGTCAAACTCAAGGCCTGCGGGCCAAATCAGGCCGCTTGCAGATTTTGATGTGGCCCGCATATCAATTTAGGTTCACAATACATTTTAGCCCAACAATTTTTAGTGGCTTTTTCGACGTTTTGTCGCTTTTTCGACATTTTGTCGCTTTTGCCAACATTTTTTTGCTTTATAAGACATGCAATAATACGGTGAAAGATACAGTATTTGACTTTTCTGAGGCCGGGTTAGCTCAATTGGTAGAGCAGGCACACATTTGTAAAGGTTCATCCCGTGACACGCAGAAGGTCCAGGGTTCAAGTGTGACCTGTAACAATTTCCTGTATGCCTTCCCTCTCTCTTCCCTTTCAAATTTAGCTATTCTATCCATTAAATGCCGATATGCCCAAAAAGATTATCTTAAAATAATAAAGGATTTTTGATTTTCCCTTAAATAAAAACCTGTCCATAAACAACACATCTGACCCTTGATGTGATTCTTGTTTTGCAGTGTGGCCCTCAGTGAAGCTGAGTTTGACACCTCTGCTTTATAAACTGTAGTTGGTCAGATATATGGACAGCTATTTTACATGTAACCACTGTAACACTTACTTGCTGTGTATCAGGATGATATTAGTATCAGTTCAGAAGTTTTGAGAAATATTTTTTTTTTTTTTTTAAACGTCTTTGCGGACCCACCTTTTTGGGAAGGTGTTCCCAGTTGCAGTAGATCTCCCGCTCCCACTGGTCAGCAAACACCTGCAGTTCATTCTCATAGAACAGCTCGTTGGGGATTTTCAGAATGGAAGCATGAGACCTGAGTAAAGAAAGCGTAATAATTATATTCCAAACAAGTAACTACAACACGCAAAATCAAGGTGAAAACTGAAAGACGCACCTGTAGTTTCGCAGCAGTTTGGTGACAAAGCGGGTGTCAAAGTGTCCGGAGTCTTTACTTTTCTGATATAAAGGGTTGTGTATCATCAGTCTCTCAAGCAGAGAAAGCCCTGAAGGATATCAATGTCACAGCATTACATTTATATATCCTTAAACCATATGGAGACCCAGCAGAAGTGACGGTTTAAGTTATTGTTACACTTTTAGCAGTAAAAACACTGCAATAATAATAATAATAATTACTATCATAGTGTGCGATAGAATACATCAAGACAAAATAAGGCCATCCCCCTTGTCTCACCGAGTCCATACTGCAGTGCATAAGGTGATCGAAGGATCGGTCCCAGCTGCTTGGGATCTCCTGCCAACACCAGCTGACCGTTTTCTGCACTAAGTAGACCTGTGAAACAAAGTCCAACCAATCAGTAACAACACGCATCCCTTCTACCACTGCTGTAGCTCTTAGAAATGTGTACATTTCAACCTTTAATCATAAGACCACCTTAACTAAAACAGTACAATGTGTTAAGGACAGGTGGTCTAGTCTCGTTAAGGTTGATATATACTCTCTGGAGTCTGGAAGCAGTGAAAAGCTTCTTAGACTTCTGGCCAATGCATGTCCTAATTCTGCCTTCTTTTTTTTATTTTTTATTTTATTGTATTTTTTTTTATTTAAATTGCCAATCCATGTTCAGTTTCTGCAGCCACTGCCCAGGTCTACATTCCTCACATTCCTACATCTACATCAATAAAGAGACTGTCTGCTTCCAGAGAAGAGACAGGAGAGTGCAACTGACATCTGGATCAGGTTCTGTAACATGACTGAGGAGAAATCTGTTCTCCGCTTCCTCTTCTCAATCACAACACATGTACGTATACCCTGTTCTTTACAGTGTGACATATATTTGGTGGTATACACTAGATTATGATGAAATATTTGATCATTAGACCCAGAATAAATCATGCTTGACTGATGAATGGAAGTCAATGTTATGTACTCTAAAATGTGCATACATCTTAAAAATATGCCTCAGTTTCACTTTCAACAGGATTTTTCAAAAAAAAAATACTTGTGTTATTGTTGTATTATGCTGATAATTCAGAAATTTAGCATCAGCATATACCTGCAATGGCAATGACGCACTCTGGCTCCACTGCCTGGCCTCCTTCATCCAAAAAGATATGGGAAAAATGGCCGACAGGGATTCCTCCAGACACGAGTCTAGAAACAGAATCACAGCAGATTGTGCAGGCGCAACATGTCTCATGGTGTGTACCATTAAATAATAATGCCAAAGTGTCAAATACTGATTAATTACTGTATACACAAGCAACTTACCTGCCGGCTGTGACCAAAGTTGTAACTATGATTGTGTATTTCATCAGAATTTGTTTCCCTGGAAACACAAAGGCCTCTTGTTTCTGATCCCAGTTACAATATTTCTGGAAGAGCCAAAAGGTGGAACAACAGATCAGAAAAATATAGTTAATCTACACCCATCTCTCTGAGTCCAAACATAACAGATTTCCCATCCATCCATCCATCCATCCATCCATCCATTAATTGCAGCATTTGAATATGAAATATCTTCCTATTTCAGTCTTTTCTATTACAATTCTTAAATTGTACAAGAGTTTTAGTAAACAGGCAACACTTTCACAACAATCCCTTTGACTAAATGTAGAAAAGATTGTCATCTTTACTCGGTCACCAACTTCAAACATTTCAATTTCACTTTTATTTTGAAACTCAAAATGTTGTGGGTCCAATATACATGGGGTTACATATTTAGTTAATTCGATCATTAGTGTTCATAAGCGTACTGAATCACAGGATAGCCAAAGTTTTGTATGTAGAGACATGTAACAGCCATAAGAGCTACGGCCAGTAACCAGATTATCCTGGGGATGTAAAAACTCTGGCAGCTCACCACCAGGTTCTCTGGGACACTGTTTGGGTTTCGGCTGCTGGCATACACACGGTAAATCCGATGAGGATCCATGTGTACCATCAGTCTCTCACAGAGGAGGTCGCATGCACTGTTTGAAGGTGCACAGGCGAGGATGCGGGCTGACTTGTCTGCCCGGCTGACCTGTCGATGGAAGCAAAGTCAAATTTTCAATCACTTTTAATAAATGACACATCATTTAGACACTTTGCTGTTTTTTACAGTGTCGGTAGCAATTTGTGCATCTTGGAAGCAACACTGAAAGTTAAAATCACAGTTTCTGATTCCTGCATTGTTCAAATCTGATTGGAAGGTGGAAATACATGGCATCACCTTTTGTTTCATCTAATTTGTACTAAGGTCGACAGAATGGACTTTAGCCTATGAATGAGAGGAAGACTGCTCCACCCTTAAAAGACCCTGGCTTTAAATAGATTCAGGTCATGGATCATAAGGACCTTTATGATTTATCTATAGCAATCATGGACACAAACAACCCACAGACCTTGATACTGCAATGTAACTTGGCTTCTTTTCATTTCCTGTTTTTCATGACGTCCAGCATTTCACCTTACCTATGAAGGCCCTGTCTGTTATCTTTTGTCTTTTTTGTTCTTGACAAAAATCACAATAAAAATATCAGAAAACAGTAAAAAAAAAAAAAAATGGCCATCACAATATCCTAGTATCCAACATTATAAAATGTCTTGTTTTGTCTGAGAAACAGTTCTAAACCTAAAGTGATTGCCTCGTTACACATAGTAAGAGGATGGTTAAGTTAATTAGTTGTCAGTTGGGGGGGTCTTACTGCAGACTAATAACGGCACATCCTCAACACCTTATACCTGATTCATAGCTTCAACCAGAGTGATTGTCTTTCCAGTTCCAGGAGGCCCAAACACAAGATGAGGAGCAGGCTTTGATGACCCGGCTACGATGCGCTGGACGGCGGCATGTTGCTCCGGGTTGTTCTCCAGCTGACTGTTGAACATCCTGGAGAGTAATGTAAGATGTGAACTTTACACCTTGCACATTGATGAAACACTTAAATGTTCAAAATCTGGAGCAGAGGCTAAAAATAGGGTTGAATTAAGAAAAACATTTAATTAGTTTCTATCCTTATGACAAGATGACACAAGTTTGTAACAAGTCTAAGCAGATAACAGTGCACTTTGTCTGGTGTGTGTCCTCAGTCAACATAGTGCTCACAATTGTACCAATATCTACTTTGGACAAGTGTATTGCATTAAACCAAAGAACAGCCAGTTCACATGATATGATGGAGGAATGCCCAGAGAGAGCTGAGGAGAAGGCTTCGGAGCACACTCACTCATCGTTAGGAATTAATACGCTCTTATCACCAATGCCAGACAGTTTTCAGAAGTACATGAGACACCACCCTGTAAGGTGGTTAGGTTTGTGTGTTTGTAGATTAAACTACATCTATGAGTGTTTTTGGTGTTACTGAACCTGAGTTTAGGCATGGGGAGATTAGCCACTGCTGCACCAGACGGGAACAGCACCTCTTCCAGTTTATGCGTTACAGCCAAGTCCACCGCCCGATGCTGTAGCTTCAAGGAGTACCGGTTGATTGTAAACTCCACGTCAAACTTCATATTGCTGATGAAAATCTGCAACAACCTGAAACATGGGCGGAAAGTGAGAGGAGATCTCCATTCACCGTCTGAGACATAAACCGGGTTTCAACCAGACCAGTATCTGGAGTCCAGCTCTTACCTCTTCGAGAAGCCCAGCTTCACACTATCCAGCTCCACTCTGTGAACATATCCGGTGTACACGGTCATGGGCCGGACCGTGTCTCCAGATTTGGACACTCGCAGACAATCTCCTCGTAGTACAGATGGTCGATTCTCAGCAACACCAGGCACCTGTTGGAGCACATTAACGTTGGCCTGTTTTCTGCTGTGTGTTTGTCCCTCCGGTTGTCTTCGGGTCAAATATGACCCATTTTCAAAAAGTTTCTATATCACAAATATGGGTTTTTTTAAACCAAATTTTCAACAACAAAAAGCAACATAGATGGCTCTCTACAACCCTCTTCACAAGTAAAATAAATTATCAGTTCGCTACTTTAATCGAATTTGGGAGTTTTATTTAATTTCATAGCATTTGAATAAAAAGAAGCTAGAAGAAGGTTGGAAAAAGTGACAAATGTCAGAAAAAGCTTCAAAAACGCGGAAAAAAACATTGGAAAAGGTGACAAAAAATCTTGGATGAAAGCGACAAAAATGTCAAAAAGTTGACTCAGAAAAACAAAAAGTTGCATGGTCAACGGGAAGACAACACAGGGGTTAAATTCATATCAGACACTGAGCTTGCTGTGGTTCAGCAAGCTTCCAGAGGACAACAACAAAATATGGAAACAATATGACGTCATAGGAAACACCTGTTCAAGACTGACAAGACATTGACTTCTTGCTGCTGCTATTTAAAACAGTAGATGGGTGCTGGGAGAACTCCTTACTCTGAGTGTAAGCAGTTTTTTGCTGCTTTTGTCTTGAGTCATAGTTTGATTGTGGAGGTCATACTTCCTGATGTCCACCTCCATCTGTATCTCTTCCAGGTGCAGCAGAAGGTGAAATCGATGGGAGTACGTCTTCATCTTTGAGGCGGAGTTGAGGAGACTCCTGGAAAAACAGTACAAACACAAACATGTTGGTGATGATGAGGGAGTTAAGCCCATGAAAAAAACATGGTCAGCTGTAAAAAATTAGCTCTTTCCCTCACTTCACTGATGCCAGTTTTGGCCTGGCAGCTGAAGAGAGGTACTGAGAGTCCTCCATCCTTTGTTTTGCCAGTTCCTTTAGGTATTTAGGGTAACTATAATCTCCCAATTTCACTTTCATCTTCAGAGGCTGGGCGACAGTACTGCAGAGGAAAAAACACAAACACATCACGCATGAATTAAACACAATTTCAGCAACTATTCTGGGTCAACTTTAATTAAAACTGAAGACAATTGCTTCACCTAGCTCCTAATTAAATTGTATTGAAATCTGTATTTATAAATGTTCATGCTGCTGGGGAATAGAGTCTGCACTCAATTTTAGTTGAAGATGGTAAGACTCTGTATAACAAAAATTCTTAAACTATGATACCAGCACGATTTTAGCACTGCACCCATTGTAGCACTTACAATAGACAGTTAAAAAGCATTTTTATTTTAAATCAAGGGAGAACATGAGATATCTCTTTTATTCCACATGTAGTTCTTTGTCAAAAGCTGGCGTCTAGATTACCCACAATGGAACTTAACCATCGCACAGTTTGGTTGCAAATTCTGTGCGTTATGTTAGTAGCGGCTGATGTAGCCTTGGGTCACTCTGGAGCCACAACAGACTTGTGCTGCTGTAGCACTCTTTAAAATGTGTAAAATCTATGGAGTCCATCTTTAATAACTAGGCATGAATGTACATTTCTATTTTGAGTCTTGAACTGGTTTACAATCACTTCTTAATGGCTTACCTCTCAGGAGGCACTCCGTCCACTATCACGCTGTCGACGCGGTTGTATGTGACCACCTGAAATGGTTTGTAAGGAGACACGGGCCCCAGCTCCACAGCCAGCGGGGTCCTGGCTGTTGCTTCCATCTCCCTCACAATGCAAAAGGGCACCGCTCCTTCCAGATCCTCACAGAACTCAAAGTACATCGTGGCAGGGAAATATCCATAGTGGTTCAGTGTGTACCGAACCACAACCTCATAGCTCTCTCCTGTGAAAGAAAGGAGGACGCAGACAAGAAGCTGGAAGCATTAACTTTTTCTCCTCAGTGCGTTTTTGTTGATGAAAACAGAGCGGCCGAGTGTAAGTACTCTTACCAGGACAGAGGAACAGCGGACAAGCTCTGGACACTCTCCTCTCATCCTCCAGAGTGAAACAGCGGAACTTGTGCAAGGCAGTGTAGTAGGTGAAATGGACGCAGTTTGTGCCCTTGTTTACTATGTGGAACCGGAGGATGAACAACTCCTTCAGGCGATCCACAGTCAACTGAACCTTCCTGCCGATCGGCGGGGTCTGAGGTGACCTCAATGCCCCCTTTGTCAGCTGTCAACTCTTTCCTGTTTTTGAGAGAGATGATCAGACTGCAGTTTACAACTGGAAGGGTTTTAACTGTAAGAGGGTGTAAAATACTACAAAATGAGTGCATCTTGTAACTTTCCCAGTTTGATTCTGGTCGTGGACCTATGCATGTCAACACTTGCATCTCCATTAATATCAGATCAATGCAAAGTTGCCATTAAAATAATAAGCATTTCATTGAGTATCTTCTAACTCAGATTATTCTTAGTGGAAGGTTATATCATTGGGTAGAGAATTTATCGGAGTTCCATTATTTCTCTTTAAGGGTTAAAAAATAGTTACGATAACCTGCTGAGCTTTTTAAGACTATTTGATAGCCATACGTAGAGATATGACAGGAAGTGAGGGAAAAAGAGAGGGGGAATGTCTTGCTACGAAGGTCTCCAGCAGGATGCAAACTTGGGTTCATATTTGGTGCCTTGACCCCAAATCTAACAAGACACCCCAAGACAGGTTACTAGTCTATCACAGGGCTGACACATAGACAGACAACCATTGACTCTCAGATTCACTCCTATGGGCAATGTAGCTTGCTAATAGGGAAGGTTTGGCAACGGCCGCACTTAAGGAAACTTAAGAAGGCAAAATTCCTAAGTTATTGTTAACTTTTAAAAAAGGAGCTATAGAAAGCATCCTGACTGGAAACATCACACAATGGCTTGAAATGTGCAAGGCCCAGGACAGGAGGGCTCTGCAGCGCCCAGAACATCATTGGTACCCATGTACCGAGCATCGGTGAGATAAGGTACCTGTGAAGAGCCCAAAGGTTATTGAAAGATGAGCCACAGTCTGTTCACACTGCTGCCACCTGACAAGCGATACAAAAGTATGTACAGACTACAGAGCAGCTTCTTTCCTCAGGCTGTAAGTGAGACTCCCCAATTTCACCTCATCCTCTGCACACCACCGGGAATAAATGACTCTTCTCATAAACCTCAGCTTTACACGGTATCCCCATTTCTAGATTGCACACTAAATTCTATTCATTGTACTGAATCTGTGAATTTTACATGGGATTACTCTGTATGTTGGTCTCCTCATGCACATTAACATACCATTACTATGTTGTATGTGCAGTTGTTTGCACTATAACTTGCATATTACGCTAATATTTTTTGTTTGTATACGTTACTGTATATCTTCGTTGTGAATACAAAATATTTGTCAAAATATTTAGTTTTCCTTTTTTCCTTCAGTGCTACTTTTGTATATTTTGTTCTGTTTTACAGTAGGGCTGCACGATTATGGCCAAAATTATAATCACGATTATTTTGATCAATATTGAGATCATTAATAATTATCACGATTATTTGTTTATATAAACAAATTTTATTGTCACATAGGCTATTTATAACTGCTTTCACATTGATATTGTACTACATTCCTCTTATGTTGAAGTTGTATGTTGTACATATACAGCTACAACACATGTAAATGAAAATTATCTGAAATAAATAGCCTAGGATATATATTTTTCTTAAATGTATCTCTGAGAAAGCTCCTTCACTGGTTTTCAACAACAACTGATAAAAAGAGCTAGGGAGAGAGGGGGAGTGCTACTCACAGAGTGACAGTGTGTGAGTATGTACAGTATATTCAATATACAACTGTGTTTATAACAATTAAAACTGCAGACAAATGTCAGAAATTTGGACCGGCGCTGTCGCCGCTGTGTCTCTCCTTGTTGCCGGGGAGCCTGTGTGAGTGAATGGGGGCGGGGCTGCGCAGAGAGTAAAGAGGAGAGATCCAAACACAGGCACGACTTTACAGAAGAAATGGGTCATGTAACGCAAAATTAAAATATATCGATATAAACAACATTGCTTTGTTCGTGGAGAGGCAGCGGATGCGGAGGATGTTAGGTATGCCGGTGCGTCCTAGAGGAAAAATATTACTCGCACCCTAGAGCCCTGTGAGCTAACAGACGCTAACTAGCACCGACTAGCACTGCTCATTGCTGTTGTCTGAATAACAGACGGGACAAAATGTTGCGTTTCTGGTAAACTGGTAAACCTTGAGACCAACGTAACCGACTGCTATCTGTTGAGTTGTCCTCCCGTTACTCCCGTCATCTGTGACTGTCTACATCTAGAAACTAAGCTGCGAGGTGGAGGGAACAACTCTGATTGGCTCATGATCAGACAGGGGTTTATGGAGCGGTAGATGCGCTATGCAAAAAAACGTTCTATGAACAAAATGACGCATCTAAGATATCGCAAATTTGATCGTGGGAAGCCAAAATTGTGATTGTGATTAAGATTTCCTTATTTGTGCAGCCCTATTTAACAGCACATTTTATTTCAATCTATTCTAATTTATAATATTTGAAAATGTGTTTACATATTGTTTGTGTGCATAGCATTTCATTCTGCAATCCTGTACATAATGACAATAACCCTGACAAGTCACCAGCATGATTAAAAAGCCTCTCTCATGGACTCTTCAACCCTGTGCCGGTACAGCTTGTTCCTTAATGTAGTCAGACTCAACACCCTCCTAATAATCACATAAATGCACCTATTGTTGCGTGTTATAAACTTGCACGTATTTTGTTATTGTCACACGACGATCCTGGACAAATAATTTCTTCTTTTTTTTTTAAATAATTTTTTTGTGATCAAATGTTTTTTATTTTCATTCTACAAATTAAAAAATATAAATCACAAACAAACACGGGGGGGTGGGGGGGGACACACAAAAAGAACACAACAGAAAGAGTGACGTCCACAGATTACAAATAATGCATGCAGAAACAGACATACACAAACACACACATAAACAGACACACACAGAGAGACACAAGACAGGGGGAGACCCTGGACAAATAAATGTAATGTTACTGCATATAGACGGGCTGACAATAAAAATGTGACTTTACTTGACCCAACTTGTCAAACTTTCTCACATAAGTAGGCTAAGTGAAATATTTTACAGCATTATACAAAATGCATACTAAATCAAACCTACCAGTTCACTTTTAACTTGCGAACAATTTCTGTAGCCAGCTTTTTCTTGGGGGTCAGCACAGGGGTCACGGGGGTAGAGGGGACAGAGGGGTCTGACTTCTGAGGGCTAGCGCTGGGACTGGGTGGTGACTGAGGGGCCCGGGGCCTCCTCCATTGGTCACAGTACACTCGAATCTACATCAAGGTTAAAAAAAAAACATGATTTTACTTCTGCATTTTCACAAATCATGCCCAGTCTTGTTCCCTCACAGCATTAGAGAAATGACAGCTCATCTTACCTGAGGTTTGACATTTATGCAGATGGTCCCCTGTCTTATGCGGGCTTTATTGAACTTCACTAGGGCATAGAGGACACTGGAAAAGGAAGGGTCCTTGATTCCTTTTCTGGAAACATAAACATGCAGAGAGGGAGAGGCATTATACACACACCCTGGAATATAAAAAAATGAAGGGAATTAACTGGTGATATGCGTGTGTGTCACACCCTTAAGAGGGAGGGAGTGGCATTATACACAGCCTGGAATTTAAAAAAAAATAAAAAAATAAAGGAATTAACTGGTGAAATGCGTGTGTGTTACACCCTTAGAGTGCAGCCAGACTCAAGGGGCTGACATATTTTTTAAGTTTTCTTATTCTGAAAAGAATAATTAAAAAATATATCAGTCCATTGGCTTGTCTTTAATGGCCAAACGTTCATTCAGATGTTCCACCAGCTGTACTTAGTTGGAACAATACTAGAGCTGGGCGATATGGATACATCAAATACTGCAATAGTTTTGACCAAATACCTCAATGTCAATATTGGAACGATATTATAGGGTTGACTGTGATTAATTATTTTTTTAATAAATAATCATCAGTACCATAACTACATTTGTAAAGGCAAATAAAAGCACAGCTAGAACAATTTGGTAATTCAAAATATTAGATATGAAAGTATGAACCTTAAAGTATGTATTATTATCAGCACAAAGTATGTATAGTATGAAAGTAAAATGATTTATTGTGCAGTAAAATGTTTTTATTAGACTTTAAAGTTGTGCTTATCTTAACTCCTTTACTGTTGGGCAGTATAATAATGAATCATATTCTATAAAATCGTTTTGTCCGTAGCATCTTTTCCTGGGAGAACTTTTAATTAAAAACAGCCCTGTTTTCAACTTTGTAACGACGCATTTTCCAGATGAACCAACAGCTTTTTTAAATTTGGTTTAAAAAGTGGGAGGATTATTTTAACACATGATGGAAAACGTCATCCTTCACTTTATCAGAAACATGCAACCAACATCTGTTTTCACTGGACAGGAAGCGAAATTTAAAAAAAAATCTAATCTGAAAAGTACCTCAAACTTTCAAATAATTTTAGACATAAAAGTGAAATAACATATTTACTTTTGAAATGCAGTGGAGTAGAGGAACTAGCATTCAATGGAAATAACCA
The DNA here is from genome assembly GCA_026937815.1 of Etheostoma perlongum. Taxonomy (NCBI): domain Eukaryota; kingdom Metazoa; phylum Chordata; class Actinopteri; order Perciformes; family Percidae; genus Etheostoma; species Etheostoma perlongum. The sequence continues at coordinate 31,700,535 of CM049374.1, read as the reverse complement.
AGTAGGCTTTGGCCTACATTGGATATGTAATAAGTAGCCTACAGTAACGTTATTGAGTTGTAGAAAATGTCCCCTGTACTGTTTAAAAAGATGCAGAATGAGATATAATAGTTTACAGATATAATAGGTTACGTTAGTTAACGGCCACGACTCGTCTGTCTCAGACATCTTCAACAACTACATGTGACACGCGCTTGTTTTTGCACCCTTACCTGCCCCTAAATTCGGAGTTGTAGATGTCCCGGAGCTCCGTTTTGCTGGTGTTGGATGTTCTGTCTCCCAGAAACTCAATGAAGTCAAGTCCGGATTCCAGAGCGTCTTTAAGCGACGACATGTTGCCGTGCCGCTGACCTGCTGACTCTGACCTGCTGACTCGCGACTGACTCACACGAGGAAGTCCTCGCGCACCGACTATCACCTGGAGTCAGCTCTGTTCAATGCGCAGAGCATTTCCACATGCTAACGTTACGTATTTTGCGCGACATGTGCAGAAACTGAACTTTTACCTGCATCAAATTATCATTCATTTTATGTTAAAACTCCCATCATGCTATATATATATATTAATCAGCTATTTCGCGCAGTTTAGCGCAAAATGTGAGCTGGTGAATGGTCACAAGCGTCTACCGGAAGGGAGCGTCTGCAATTGTTGTACACGAGAAAAGCGAAAACACCTCAGCTACAGACAAAATACAGACAAAAACAAACAACTTTAGCTTATTCTGTCTTTGAGCGTGTCTTTATATACCTTACAAAGTTTAACCGAAGTTTAAATGTCCCCAACTTTTATGACAGTACTAGGCTGTTGTTCCTTCACTGTGGGGTCATGTGAGTGGGCGTTTCCATCGATTTTAAGTAAAGGGCTATTAAATGTTTTATAATACAATCTGTTTGTCCACAATCCTCAAATACACATAACTGCATAACGATTCATTATAGCTTTAATGAATATTGATGACTGGTACACACACACACACACACACACACACACACACACACACACACACACACAGTCAAAAGTTTGGGGTCACTTACAAATTTCCATACCACTCCATTATAGACAGAATACCAGCTGATCTGAGTGGGTGGCTGGTCTTTAATGCAATATCTACATTGCCCATTATCAGCAACCATTCATCCAATGTTCCAAAGGCTCATTCTGTTTATTAATCTGATATCATTTAAAAAAACAAACTGAGAAAACATTGGAGAAGTCTTTTTTGCCATTATGTAAGCACATAATGTAATCTGAAAACTGCTGCCCTGGTTAAAACAACAATGCAGCTGATCTCAGCTGGTATTCTGTCTACAATGGAGATTTCTAAGTGACCCCAAACTTTTGACTGTGTGTGTGTGTGTGTGTGTGTGTGTGTGTGTGTGTGTGTGTATATATTCAGGCCTCACACTGGAGACGCTGGAACCACCAAATATGTTATTTTGCCTCAAAAATGACTTGAACAAGTAAGCGATTATCAATGAAGTTTCGGTCTAATAATTATCAATGAATCATGTAATTAACTATTTCAGCTCTAATTAAAATTAAATAGGAATATAATCTTCATAATTCCAAGATCACAATACTTAGTCTACAGTCCACATAGAAACGGCAGAATCTTTTTCATTTACATATGCTCATTGACATGAAACATTAAATGTAAAGCAAATACAGATGTAATTTACCAAATACAGTGCATACTGGGCTTCATTATAAAGCACCGCTCAATGAAATTTGGTCTGCAACACACAGCAGGATTTACATATTTTGATAATGCCACCGCCACCCATATTTTAACTAAATGAATGCATTCATGGCTAAGGTAATTGGACAAAAATTCCAGAAGAAACATGATATAAAACACAAATTATTACCATTGCTTGAAGATCATAGTTTTATTTCATGACTAATAAATGTACTTACAGTTTGTATAAAAAATATAGCAAAAGCTAAAGGCAAACAGTGGGCACATCAATACTTTATCAGTCCAGGGGGTAAAGAAGAATTATCACCGAAAATGTCTCTCAACAACAAAGAAAAGTGGAAGAACTAAACTTCAAGAGGGAAGACAGAATGGGAAAAAGAAAAAAACATTTATGCTTTGGCTCCAACCGTGCGCTGAGAGGGATGCATACATTATACAGATTGTGTCTATCAGTCATCCAATTGCATACAGTATTTGCTCTCTGTTAATAAAAATAAAACTATAGGAGGTATTGAAAGCTCTTAAAGAATATCAGTTAAGTTATATAGAGGGTAAATGAGTTGCTTCAAGGGGTTTTGTGAGGACGTGTCCATTTGAAAGCACCGAGGGATCAGAAACTGTGGCTTTGACGTGTGTCTGAGAACTTGAATAGCAGGGTTGACCCGAGCTTTCACAGTGTTACTAAAGGCATTATTAGTTAAAAAATAATATGTTTGCTAATGAGCGACAGTTACATCACCCACTGTCCTTATGAATTGAAGGCATTCCCTCGTAGTGCATAAAGGAAACGGTCATTCTCTGCAAAAAAACCCCAGCAAACGTCTCTCTTTTAGAAAGGACATGCGGTACGCTACGTTGCGTCACACGTGTTAGATTTGTTTGCCGTAACCCCGACAGCCTCTGCTCTCTAAGCATTCTGCATTTCCTTGCCAATCTTGTAGCTGAGGATTTTATTCCAGTCGATCTTGGTGCGGGTGACTGGGAGCTGTCTGCGTAAGGCTTTGAACGTGGTGTCCGACATGGTCTGATAGTTTTCGCTAATGGCCACCTGAAAGACAACAAAGAGAAGTAGGTCAGTCCCGCTTTCTGTGCCATGATGTCGTCCGTCAGTGCCAGTTAGTTGGACATTTTCAGAAGGAAAACTTAATGTTTGAGATGTGGAAATTGAGTCAAATTTTATTTAGTGTTGTTCATACTGGGAAGATTTAAGTGGGTCAATTTTCCATTATATGGACAGATGTTTGAAATTTGCAATAGCTGTTCAGTTAAGCTATATGTAAGAATATTACATCATTACTGGCATGACAGATTCTTTCATGAACAGATTTAGCTACTACGTCCATGGACTTCATATAATTTGAACATAGCACCATGCCATCGACTTATCGGCACAGCTGATGTGATCTAGACTTTTCCAATAAAAATGAACTCCAGAGCGTTGAAAAAATAAATAAATAAATCAATAAAGTATTTAATCAGATGAATCTCTTTACATAAATATGTTGGAGAGCTTCAGCAAATATAGTGGTTAAGTTAAAGTTCCTGTGTGTTCCACTGTGATTTGCGATCTAATGTCATGAATAAACATGTTATTGTTTATTCTGGAAGTATTGATGTTACTATGGAAATGGTGGAGTAACATTAGTGATGAACAAGGTATGCCGTCATGCTGATTTGAATCACATTCTAAAGGTCTAGTTGGCTAATCATATTGTATAGGAGCCACGTATATTATCAAGGTCAAGGACAAGGTCAAGGAATCTTTATTATCCCCGAGGGGCAATTTGTTGTGCAGCAGCATGTAACACACAAGTTATACAAGACAACAGCCATACATCTAGAAACAAAATAAATACGTACTACACGGAAGTCCACACCTCACATTGACTTATTAAGAAAGCCTATAGCAGCAGGGACAACTGAGTTTTTGTGTCTGTTTGTCCTGCATTTAGGCTTTAGACTGAATCTGCGGCCAGACGGCAACAAAATGAAGCAGCTGTTCAGGAGGGGGGCTAGGGTCGGCCAGGACTGACTGGGCCTTCTTGAGGGACCTGGTCTCACAGACAGAGTTTAAGTCAGTCAGAGGGTTGTGGGACATCTTGCCACACACCTTAACTATATATTGCAGCCTGTTCTTGTTTTTAAGCGTGAGGGACTCACAAAGGCAAAAGAAAGAATAGATTCAATAAAACAACAATAAAACATCCTCATAAAAGTCTTATCGACATTAAAATTGTGAAGTTTACGATAAAAAAAACATGCGTCGATGTGATTTCTTACAGACAGCGTCAACTTGTGGCTCGAAGTGAGTTTGTCATCAATTATAATACCGAGGTATTTGTATTGCTTCACCACTTCTATAGCTTGATCATTAATGAGAGTAGAAGAGAGGGTGGGGGGTTCTTTCTAAATTATGTTTGTTTATGGTTTACAGTTTTCACCTATTAGGTCACGTAGGACATCACGGGGGTTGGTCTGATGATAATCAGTTTATTTATACACCTGTGCACCTGCATGGCAGGGCTTGAGAGAGGGGGTGAGTTTGGGTTTTTGCAGTTTCATCACTAGTTTTCTTCATCTATTCCATTGTTGCAGTATTTTTCAGGCAACTGGAATTTGTTTGATGTTTTGTTCCTACTTTCAAATGTACAATAAATCTTTGAACGCACATCTCGGAGTGGATCTGAATTATTCAAACGGTGTGTCATACGAGTGATTGGTCCCTGGCTCAGCCTCTCGGCGGCTCTTGGAGGTTGCAAAGATGTACACACACATTCCCTGGTCGGCCCAACTTGTTGTATAATTTGAATGAAGTTTACCAAATTTGTCAAAAAAAGGCAATTGATTAATGAATTACTTTTCATTCTGATTTTCCAGTATCATACAGGACATGTTTTGCCAGTGATTTATGAGTTTTATTGTCAACATGTACAGTAGGTCTAAAAAAAAAATCTGATTGTGAGAATGATTTACATTTTTGTTTCTTTTTTGACTTTTTGTGATATTGTTTGAAAATGTATTTGCAGTATTCTGGATCACAATAGTAAAAACCTTTTATTGACATAAGGGGGCCAATCTCGTTGGTCCTAACTCCCACATACCTGGTATTCATTCTCTGCATCCTCAATCATTTTCACAAGATCCTTTGCAGTCTGGCTCTCATTCTGTCAAAACATACATTTGTGGGTTAATTAAACAACTTAGACACACACAAATACTCAAATAAGTCAATTTAATTATTTACTACTTGCTCCTGGATTATCAACGCCACTTAGTGTTGTCTAACATTAGACCTGCACAATTCAGGGAAAAATATGAATCACTATTTTATAGCTTAGAACTGATATCATCCTTTTTTTCTCACAAAGTGTAATGTTTATTGCACATATGGACCATGACAAAACAAAACAAATTGGCAGTACAAAACACATTTTTTTGGCACCTATAGCACATTGCACATCACCACAAGACTGTAAGCATAGAGGCTTCAATGAAGAAAAGGGAGAGCATCGCAGCGCTTGGGAACGTTTTGAAACCTATTTTATACAGATTGTGTTTAAAACTCACAGAAGAAAGTAGTAGCGTTTGTGATGTTGGCTCGTAAAATTAAATGAGAATTGATGTCATTAAAAACAAAAAGTTTTTAAAAAAAAAGTGGGAAAAAAATCAGTTATTTAAAAATTCAATTGTGAACAGGGTGAATCAAGATCAGGATTTTAGAACGATTCATTGTGCGGGCCTATCTGACACAAGATCCTCAGCTTCCCAGTTTTTAAAATAGAAAAAAGGGAATATGTTAAAATACTTACAGACACAACCAGTGCTTCCTGTACATCTTTATGGCTCACCAGTTGCACATTTCCATCCTCATAATAATGTACCTGGAAATAAAGTAGAGATGCACACAATAATTAAACAAAAACTAATTTCACAGCTAAGCTCATACCACACCCATTATTTACTTTACACACCTGTATTTTCAAGACTCCAACCACCTGTGCTGTAGATTGCGAGACACTGAACTTCCATTCAGACCGGCAGCGACCGTTCCTGGAAGCAGAAAAAACAGAATACTACACATGAAAACCAATCCCAAACACACCTAACCCAATAATAATAATAATAATAATAATAATAATAATAATAATAATAATAATATGCTGAACCTCCAATTTAATTGTCTAAATGAATTTGATTAGAAAGTTTAAAATGAGATCCATATCCTCTCTCAACTTACCAGAAGTTTTTAGGCTCAAATTGATGACTCTCAATACAAGCTATAATGGTCTGCTGGCCATCAATTGTTTTCCCATAAACCTAAAGCAGATGAAACAGGATGAGTGGGTGATTCATTGTGTGTAGTGGTGAACGTGGCGGTGCAGGCTGGGAGAGGGATCTCACCGTGCAAACTCCACTGGGGTAATGCTCCTTGACGTAGGCCCTCAGGGCAGAATCACAGGCATCTCTCCATGACCTGAGGGCTGCCTCGCCCTCATGGGGCTTGGGGTCGCTAGCTTCCTTTCTCAGGTGGTCAAATTTGAAGGAGATCTTGTTGTGAGGGTCAAAAAAGCGGCCATTACCCAGGTCTCCATGCTCTGTTATCAGAACCTTCAGGGGAAACAGAAAACCTGCCGTTACTATACCTGTTTAGTCAGGCGTGGTCGTAAATAATGAATAATTGAATAAGGATGAAATCTTAGTGGGTTTAATGAGAAACAAACAAGAAAAAGCTTGCCTGATCTTCATATCCATCAATTTTGGCAAGGGTGAACTGATCCATGTTGTACTGGGCAAAGGCACTGTATATATATATATATATACATATAAAAATAAGAATACACCCACAAGTTGCATGTACATCCAGAATATCATGATTTTATTACATAAAACAATAATAATAAAACTTACTGAGCCGCGCCCTCTCTGAGAAGGTTATCATTGCTGAGCAGTATTCGCACATCTGAAAAGGAGTTAACATAAGAAAAGCATTGACAAATTGTTTCTATATTTCTACATTTAAATGCAGGTAGTCCTACAGATGTCAATCACAATTTAGGCTCACCATTGAAGACTTCATTGAACTCTCCAGGAGGAGAGTGCATCACAAAATTAGCTGCAATACGGACCTAGAAATAGACGAAACATCTTAGTAAGAGGCATCACATTATCACTAAGTACAGAGTACTTACTGGTTCAGTTCCCTACATATTAAAAGAAATTATATTAAGGTAGAATAACAACAGTCTCCAACACCAGCCTAATTATGCTTTTTTTCTGAAAATCTGGCCAATTTTACTCTCCTTTGGGATACTGCAGGTGGTGTATATGAGAAGTGAAAACCCTGCAAGCAGCCACTAGAGTGAAGCAGAGAGCAACTTCTTGGCCGCTTGTTAGATCTATTTTGGCCACTCCTTAGATGGCAGGCAGGGTATGTCACCCAAGGGCTTTTCTTAGCAGCCAGTATGCAAGTGTAAGCATGTGGTGTCAAAGCCACAGGGTGAAGAAGTTGTGGCAGGTACAAGTGCTCTCATAAGGTAATATACTCAGTAAGGACTGTAGGTAGAGGAGAGTTAAAAACAATATGGCAGGACATAGAAAGGTGGAAGCATAGTTTAACATCAATAGAGAAGTTGGAACAACCGTTAACCAGTCCTACATCCTAATGTCTCTGCCACATTGTAGTGTTGCTGAACCAGTGATGCCGTCTGTCAGGCAGACAGGCCTCCAGGCTCCAGCTGGCAGTGACCTACAAATGGGCTGTCCAGCTGAAAGGGCAGTGGGCCTAACAATGAGTAACCTAGTTTAACTACAATCCCAAATAGTCGCTCCATTCAGAGCCCAGAAAGCCCAGGCTCAGACTCTGATTCTCCACAATGCACTTCAACAATCTGAGCCTGTGCCTGATGAAGAAATAGATGGTAAATAAATATGCTAATAAAAAGGTTTAAATGGTGGGCTTCAATGCTTTCAATGCACTGACTTGTTAGCGTGTATATCAAAGGTTCACTGTAGCAATGCTGGGAGGTGGAGGCTCATGTCACACCATCCGTTTTAAGAATGCAGAGCATTATTTTACAACATGTTGCAACATGAGCAGGGGGAGCTACACCAGTCACTGCAACACTGTAACACTGCTTCTGCCCCAGGAGTCTAGGTCAAAAAGTTGCAGGCATACAAGTTCAATACAAAATACCAGCAAACTCGACCAACATGATTAACTAACTTCAGCTTGATTTCAAGACAAGTATACGCAGCTGCATTAAGTTATAGTAAACTGGGTGTGGGTGGTGTTATGCGGTCCTCATCCTTACTGTAAATGCAGGAAGTAGCTCGACTTCCTCCCATTTAGCATTAGCTTATCATTTTCAATTATTCCAAACTCAATAGTCATGTAAAATGTAGACATCCAGCTCGGCCGCGCGCATGGCCTTTTTAACCGCATGTGCCGGACTCACACACCGTAAGTTAGCTAACTTACATGATGTATTTGGGCACAACATGCAAACTGTGAACTGTCAACACAACACCGCCTTGGTGGAGCTCCACCAGCAGCCCCCTTATACGGTCCGTCTGGAGAGCCATGCTGCAGTAAGTCTTCATAAAGCACGCATATGTTCAAAGCACAACATTAAGGCTAATAGAATATATATCACAGTGGGAATTAGTAAATTAATACCTTCTCTTCATCGCTGAGCTCTTCGAAATCTGCCATCTTGGCTCACTGAAGCGTTAACAAAGCGACTGTCGGTGTTGCCAGGTATGCGTGACTCCGCCCAGCGCAGCCACACGCACAACTATTTGTTTTTTTTTTTGTTTTTTTAATTTATTAACAAAGAACATTAACAATGCTAGCATGTATAATTCAAATGTCAAAACCAGAGTTGCTCATACAGAGAAAAAAAAAAAAATATATATATATATATATATATATATATATACATACATACACATATATATATATATATATATATACATACATACATACACATACATATAAATCTAAATAAATAAGAGTAAAGAAAGAAAAATGTGGTGCAATTAAAGTTAAATGTATCACTGATACATGAAACATTTATCAAACACAAGTCCAGTCTTAATTGCCTTTTTGTTAATGCCTCTTATGGTGTTGTTGTATTGGTGCATTTCTTGAAAGAAATGTTCAAAGCATGGTTTGGAGTCTGCCCATTTCTTCTTGTGGATGTGGAATTTTATATATATTTATATATTTTATATATAATAAACAACATCTTTATCCTTTTCACTGTCTTCACCAGACGCCCAACAAGTCAAACTGCCCTAGTGGGGGGGTCCTGAATATAGTACAATACATTGAATAAAATAGAAACAACTTAAATTAATGTTTGAATGCTTGATGACAAAAATATGTGTTATGAATTCACTCATAATTTATATGTAGGCTATATATTATACAATTGAATACTTATACAAACTAAGCTAGTCTCGCTTGCCAGACCCATAGACTGTATATTATTAACACATTCAAACAAATATAGACAAATATACAGTCTGTGGCCAGACCTCTCCACAGCTGACATTATCCCAACCTGGCAACCCTAACGCATTCATTAATGTGGGATAGATGGGATGGTCGGGACTATTCAAGGCAGTTAATTCACGTTAGAGTTGGTCGTGTGAGGGTTAGAAATACTGAATGCCATTGATGATATAGTAGGCCTGTAAATCCATTCAATTCGGGTGTAATTATCAATATATCTATTAACAAATCGAATTCCGACCCCAACCTTTTACTGACGTGATTTATCCATGTTTGTTTGGTTTTACGACTCTGTGTTGATGTGAATATTTAGGAACTTTAAGAAAACTGATCTATTATTATATATGTGTTGGTCATTTTGTCTGCTTGACAATTCCATTTTGCAGCAATAACATTGAAGTGATATGAACAAACAGATGTTTATAAAGTTTCCTTTTGGGGACATATTTGAAATTGGGAAAAATTTGAAGTTGGGAAAAAGATAATAAATTGCAATATATTGGAGACTATTGCAATATGTTTAAAATCGCCATAATCTCGTATTGTGACATAAGTGATGATAATGTACCCGTGGACTCTGCTGATTTCCATCCCTAATAGAATTGCCATACGCTATTGCAAAAGAAAGGCTTGAGAAATACTAATTAGAGAGAGTGAAACTAAATTGTACTCAAAACATTGAAAAAAGTCTTCAAACCCAATCATATGATGAGACCATGGACACTCCACATGTGGAGTTTGAGGACTAATGTTGTGAAGATAACGCTGCTATCATTAGGAAGTCTGAATGAGAAGGATGGCTGTCCCCACAGTAGAAGATCTGAGAGGGTGCTGCTGCACCAGAACAGGCTGCCACTGTATGAGCAGGTTGTTGACAAGCCAATTGGCATAAATGCTCCCTGTGTGGTAATGCAGCAGAGCTGGTCATTCATGCAAGGCACAAGCGTGACATGTGATTATGTGGTGGTTATGGGGGTAATATTTTAACACAAGCTGAAGGAATTCCCTCAACTACTCAACCCAGTATCAGCTACACCCGCTCGGCCATCTGGTTTGTGACAGTACATATAGATAAACACAGTCAAATATCAGAGAATGTCCAAATGCATTATGCACACTGTTTTAAACAATGATGTAGGGCCTATTTATTTATTTATTTGCCTTAAAATAAATTGTGTTCAGTAAATCTTGTGTGTATAGGCTACATGTGTGCTGCTGTTCATATTTGCATAAACAATGATAGCAGAAATACATAATGATTGTAGCAGAAAACACTGTATGTATGAAAGGTTTTAAGGCATGCAAAGTAATTTAAGAAATTAGAATGTGGGCCAAACAGTGTGGACAGGTGTGCAATAGTCCAATAGACTACTAGCCTACGTTCAGTAGAAGAAGAGCTTATTTATATATGTGACAATGACAGGTTTGAAATTCAGGATATATCTTCTTTATAAAGTTTTTGTTATTATTGCTGTTGGTTGTTGATGTGAGACTGTCTATGTATGACACTATAACACACTCCGGTACAGTAGGAGCCGGTGGGCAAGCACATTAAACGTTGGTTTGCAGCCCAGCCGCCAATGAGAAAGAAGAAGAAGAAGAAGACCGAGAGCTGCCGTAAAGTGGAAGTAGAAGAAGAAGCCTATTGTGAGAGGAGCATAGCTAGCTGGATCGCCCGGACCGATCTGTGGCGTTGAGAGGCTGTAAACTGAGATACAACCCACGTTGAAGGTTAGCAAAGAGTTACTCTGCTGTCTGCAATATAACGACACACGCTGAGAACTCGTATAACGTTACGTTAGCTCCGTGTAGTTCCCTCTGTCGCTAAAAAGCTAGCTGTGCGGTTTCAAGATAACAGGTATGCTACTGTTAGCTAACTAGCTGCTAGCTAGCTAGCTAGTGAACGTCCAACTTCAACCTGGCTAGCTACGTGCAACTACATCGTAACCACGCATGTTAATGCACCAAGGTATAGCGGAGTAGACGTGCAGCGATGCTAATTTGATTTAGAAAACTAAACATAGATGATGTGATCTGTAGAGTCAGCATAATGGACGCCAGCCCGCCCGCCGAGAGCAGCGCGGACCCCTCACAGCTGCAGGCATTGTAGTTAATATTAAGGAGTGCTGGGCGAGTTAAGCTTAGGGGCTTTCTCACTATTTGGGGCTTCAAACGCAGCAAGCATGGTGGCACGGTGGCTTGTATAACTTCTAGCCTTCAAGACCAGCTCTGACTCTGAATGGTTGTGGTCTTATATGTACGGAAGAGGATTAGGGCCACTGGTGAAAAATGTATGTGAGTTCTTAATTAACGAGATTAAAGTCAGAATTTTGAGAATAAAGTCAGAACTCACATACATTTTTCACCAGTGGCCCGAATCCTCTTCCATACATATGTGCAAGCCTGCGTGTTTAATCAAATGCTTCTAATGAGAAGTGCTGCATTTAATGTAGAATAGATATTGTGCAACATGGTACTATGAATGAATGAATGAATGAATGAATGACTGCGTTATCCAAAAAGCCTAGACATTGACCTCTTTGTTTACAGTCCTGTGGATTTTACTGCAGGGTTCATACGTTTTGAACAAACGTGGTAAAAGTTATGGCATTTGAAAAAAAAAATGCCAATTCCAGGCCTGGAAATGTTTTGTAAAAATTAAAAGACTCAAAGTTTTGTAAAAGGACTTTTTTTAAATTATTATTATGAATCACATACATTGTCATTCATTTTATTGTTAAATCTCTGAGGATAACCGTTAAAACAGATTTTTATTGTTATTGTATACTGAGATTTTCAGGAATACATGGTCATGGAAAAGTATTTGTTAAACTGCGTATGAACCCTGATGCTGACACATAAGGTTAATTTACCTTATTGGTCTATTTAAGCTCATTGTGATGTGTTCTACATGTGCGTACATGTTTGATTTTATGCCTAAAAAAAATCAGAGCATTCTTTGGATTTTTATAATAAAAGCAAACTTATGTTTTCCTTTTTTTTTTTTGCTTTGCGAGACAGTAATCATTGAAGCTACTACAGACATCTTAGGGCATTTGAGGTGATTTATTTCCTTAACTGTTAATTAAATATATTGATATTTTTTCTTTCTCCCTTTTCAGAAATTGGGGAGTCTATATTCTGTGGAGACCGAGTCCAGAGCACCCAGGTTCACATTAAGGTATGTAAAGGGCAGCTCCCTAAAAAGCATAATGCAAATGACCTCTGACCTTAAATGTAATGCAGGCTGACACAAATGCCTTCACTTTCTAATGTCAGTTTTTAATGTTTGTTGTTGTGTGTTGGGCCTGAAAACATCTAGACTTTCTCTTTTGCATGTTATATTGTGCCATGTTGGCCACTTAAAGACATCGACCTGTCCTAGAGACGTTTAACATCGTAGATTTCTTTGAACAAAAGAACACATTTGTGTGTTTTGCATTTTTAAGGTGATTTATTTTTAAGCTCAGGATTTCCTTTCATCACTGCGAAATTTCCTCAAGATGTTTTTTTACCAATTCAAGAGAAGAGGATGATTTAAACAAATGCCTCACTTCGATTTGTAGGAAACACTAGGCTCGTTCGAGATGAACTGCGCCTCGCCTGTAAAGTAGATGAGAGCAGGCGGCAGCAGCCGGGGGCGGGGACAAAAAGCTGCGGTAAAGTCGGACAGTTTCCAGCCGATTCCAGCCGCCTTCAGGCTGGACAGGAAGTGACAAAAACACTGTGGTGCGATTCTGATTTAATAAAGTATAATCAGACCCACATATCAGCTTGTACACAGTCTCCAGTTGTTTTAATTATGACAGAGTAGCTCTCAGAATGTTCTACATGCAATATGTTGCTGATTTTAATTAACAACAGACTGGAGATGATCAGTGATCTGATCAGATTTAGTCTCTCTGACTTCTAAACGTCACTATCAGCCACACAACATGTGTTCTGTACAGAATAACCCTTTAAATCAGACAAATAGCAGTTAAAATCCCTCCGATTCAAAATCAATAAAGTTTATATAAAACGTCGTCATGTTGTAAACCAATCAGGTGTTAAATCAGCTGAGAAGCCGGCGTTTCCCAGCATGCTCTGGGTCCGCCTGGCTCTTGCAGTCGGTAAAAACCAACTGCGCCGCCTGCGTCTCAGACCTGCGGCCGCCTTACACTCGTTAGATTTCCGTTGACCACGTGTGCATGACGTCAGAGCGAGTCGGGATCAAGTCGGACACAAATCTACCCAGCATGCAACGGGCGCCGATCGCCGGTGATGGATTCTGCGCAGACCTGGATCATCTCGAACGAGCCTACTGTTGGAGAGTTGTCTGCGCAGCTACTTAGTGAAATCCTACAGACCATTTTAACATTGTGGAGGCAAGAATTTTATAACCGATCACACTGCACAGTTGACGCACTGTGGGTATCTGTGCAATTTGCTCCACTCTCTTTCGCAACTTCAGTATAACATTTTAGATTTTTGCGTCAAAATGTTCGCTGCTTTTTGTTGTATAAGTGAAATGTGTGTTTTCAACAACTTAAAGCGATTCTTTAATGGTTTTAAGGGGCATAAAATGGAAGCGTATGGTCGCTGGTTTAACATGTAAAGAGTCATGGTGCATTTAATGGTAAGACTATTCTATACTGAAACAGTTCAACATGGCACGTTCTCTTGAGTGCCATTTAAACAGGGTATACCACCTAACCCCAGGACAAATCATGTTGAAAGCCCAGCAAGACATTTGGCCGATCAATTGCAGGAATTGCTCATCTGCGATACTTTATGAAATTTCATCTGCGTCAAGCTAAAGACCTTGCCCAACCAATGGTTGTAGTTAAATTGTGGGCTAGTTATGCAAAGCTTTTACATCCCCGCACAATGGAAAATCAAGACAGAAGTCCTTTGCGTCTCCAAATTTGCGCAGTGGATTTACATTTGCGTTGGTTAATATGCTCAGCATGAATGATCATACACTGACGTCCTGCTGTCCTTTGTCTCATAACTCAAGGCACACTCTCACATAGTACGTAAAGGTCCACTTCAACAGTAAATCCAATAAAAGTGCAAGTGAGCAACGGAGAAATGCAGGACACATTCTAAAAGTGTTTTTTTAACACGAGGGTTTGGATGAGTTTTGCGATGTCACCCGTGCAATTTGTTTCCGATTTGATTTTCAACATGTGACTGAATTTGCCCCACAGCATTCCCATTGTCTGAACTGATGTGATTTTGCAACTTCTGCTCTGCTAAAACCTTTCATCTTTCCAAGGGATTTGATCTCTTCTCTTAACTCACTGACATGTTTCAGGATTGTGGACGACACTTTAAAGACGTTAATTAACAAACAACCAAACTTTTTGAAGCATTTGAGACGCACGAAGAAAGAACCCAGTAAACCCTTTGGATCGAGTCATGTCTCGCCGAAGAAGCCGCAGCGCATCACCAGGGCGTTTTTCTCGCACTTGCAGCAGTAATGATCCAAGAGAAATGGAGAGACGAATTTTTGTTGGGAATTTGCCGACCTCGGACATGGAAAAGAAGGATTTGGAAGACCTGTTCAGCCCGTATGGGAAGATAGTCGGTCAGTAAAACACCATACAAGCAATACGTTTAATTCATGACCTTTTTAACCATGTCTAGCATTAAGCATCACAAGTCTGATGTGTTTTTTCATGAAATGCAAGCATGTAAAATAACGTAATAATAAAACGTAATAATGTCCCTACTGATAACTTTGTGGGTAAATGGGTAGGTATCCAAAGTGTTCTTCAAAAATGATCCTAAGTCTGTTCCACTTAAAATGTTCCTCTTCCAGGCGTGTCCATGTTTCGTGGGTTTGGATTTGTACAATTTGAACGTGTTGAGGAAGCCGAAGCTGCAAAGTCTGCCCAAAAGGGTCGAATATATAAAGGTTATAAAATAGGTAAGCCTTACTTGCAGTGGGTGTGATTGTATGGCCAATAGGATAGGATGTTATTGGTTTACAGCGAGCAACAAAACCCAAGTTATTGAAAGTTTTTTGTGAAAACTTTTGATGATTGAGCATTATAAAGTGTTAATCCTGAAGAACATCTGGATTTGTTTTTTTGTTTAATTAAAAATTCCAACAAAGACAAAGTAGCAAATATGCAATCTTAAGTAATAATCCATACAAATGTTGTTTTTTGTGTTTAGCCCAATGCTTGCCAACACATAACCTCAAAGTGCAGGGTGTGTGAGATGACCTACAACTCATCAAAATGAATGATTTTTCTACTTTTCTTTTTGTAGACATGTTACATTATTGGCAAACAAAGCAAATAAACAGTGCATTATTACATTTTGGCAAGGCCTGAATCTCTGACATCATTTATTTGCAAACCTGTCGTAATTTTCTTCAACGTGGATTTAAATGCGTCACTGAAGTCAAGCACTTGGTAGTTTCTGATGTCTGAATTTCAAGTTAAATTTTTACTTTAAAAATTCAAGCTTTGCTAGTTTAGCCAACTTTTAATGTTCGGAAAGAACTCCCTTCATTTCTTCGTCTTAAACTCAATGCGACAGATTTGCTGCATTTTGACTCTCATCCAATTTGGATTTCCGAGCTTGGATATCGGAGCGCAGTTCCATTTGGATCGTGGGAGTATTGACGCGGCCGCTCCATTTTGCGTGAAAACTTAAGCTGGTTTACATGTCACTGTTATGTTCAACGTTTGGATTGATTTATTTTCAGATGTAAATATGGCAGTGGAGCGACGGCAAGCTAAACTTCAATCCCAGCAGAGCCCTCCTCGAAGGTAAAGTAACGAGAAATGGGTGTGAAGAACTACCACCATCACCTCCTGAGGTGCCCGTTAACAGAAAAACTAAAGCGTAACTTTTCCTCAACTGTGATTTCCACGAGTGGTGAAGTCTGCTTTATGGAAGCTGTTGTACCATTAGATGGGCTTGAGATGGTTCGTGGGACAGTCAATATTTCACCCTTACTTTACATTTCCAGATGTTGAAATAAAGAACATAGCCACATGAATGTAATTTTAAAGTCTCTGTCTCAAAGATTCTTGCCATATGCTTTTTCAACACTCATGTTCTTGGTGTGCATTTCATAGCTAAAATATGCAACTTTCCAGCTGAAGGAACCCTAATGCTAGTCCCACCCTGCCCCGTGTCTTTTAGGCATGTTAATGGCCTTTAACTAATTTTGCGTGTACACAAAACTGAATTTAATCCGAGGAACAGACGGATGCAACGCCTGTCCACAACGGATGATTAAGTACACACCACAAAACATCCCACACATCACTGGGAAGTTTATTTCGGCAAGTTTTGGATATGGGGTCGGGCATTCACACACAGGATAACAGACCAGTGCAAACAGTGTCACATTGTGTATGATCCTCATTCAACATTATGCAGTTGTGTTATGACTTAAAATTGTGGTGCAACAACTTAAACTGCTGAGAAGTCCCATCGTAGTTTGAATTCTGCTAGATCAAAGAATTGTGCAAAAGCATATTGAATAATGGCCGTATGTATCCAAGCCTAACGGCAGAAAAAGCACCCTCCACTTTAACATGAATACTTCAAACGGCAGTTAACATGACTTGGCCGCTTTGCATTGTGAGCAACGCTTGTCAAAGTCTCAGGTTCTCCATTTCTGCAGTTTGATTAGAAATGTCTTTTTGATATGTAGAAACAGTTGACTTTTCAATGCAATTTACAAAGGTGAGATTAATAACTTGTGCTAGACCTTTTAATGTCATACTTTCGGTCTATGAAAGGTCTTGAGACAATGTCAAGCAAACATTTTTGTAGCATTTTTCTTACCCCGTATTTGTAACATGGGAGTGTGACTTACTGAAGAGCCAACTGCTAATAATCACAAGCAAATTGTGCTAAATATACCAAATAAACCACCTTGTTCCAAAATGAAACCATTAAAAGTTAAACAGCCATGGTGTATTTTTAGAGCTGGATTTATGGTCGATGAAGCTCAAATGGTCGACAAATCAATATTGTTGCGTATGCGGACTGCTGGACATTTTCAAAAGATCGTTGTTGAGAAACTCAGAATCTCCTCCTGGATTGAATTTCTGTTCTTTGCGAACACAATAGCTGCCTTTGCGTTGCTTTGCCTCGGTTGTGTGAATCTTAAATATTCCATCTTTTCATATTCAATAAATACAGTGATTTTTACAATCCCAATTGTAGTAGGCCTGTCCTCACCAGTCATGGACAGAGGTTCCCATTACCCTTTGTAGTGTTTCATAGGCAGGATAACCTCCAATCGTCCTTGAACTAATTGATGACCTTTCTCTCAGGGCCCCTTATGGCAGTTATGGGGACAGCAAAGAACCCCGACCTCGGTCACGCTCACCGGTTTATGGACGGGAGAACCGTGATGGTCGGGAGAGCCGTGATGGGCGGGAGTCTCGGGACAGCCGTGATGGGAGGGACCCGGGTAGAGAGTCGAGGCCAGGGGGCCACTCTCGTGACCATGACTACCGGTACCGTAGCTCAGAGAGCAGGGACAAAGACCCCAGAGGCCCAGACCCCAGAGGCCCAGAACCCAGAGGCCCAGAACCTCGAGGCCCAGAATCACGTGATCCTGCATACAGGTGACTACTGACAGCCCATTAGTTGGAAGTCCCGGGTTAAGTGCTTATGTTTTCATTTAAACCTGACGTGTTGTCATACAGCAGAGATGACTATGACCGATACTACCGCAGTGGCAGTGGTGCAGAAGACTTTTATCGGAGGAAAGATGAACCCTTCAGGGACCCTTACAGAGATCCCTGGAACGGACGCCGTGAGCCAGAGGGTATGTGGACTACAGTGAACGGACCAAATTCAAATTCAATAAATTTACTCTTAGTTGAATAAGTATGTAACTACTTTTTTTACAGTAATATTGTGTAAACTGTAAAAATATATTGGAAATCTTCTTGGATCAAACGGGTTTTCTTAATTTGAATGTACAACCAAACCTAAATTATTTCCCCGGTTAACCATATTATTATTTAAAGTACATATTTTGAGATGTAGGTCCCTTTTTTTATTTTTATTTGTATTTTTTTTAATGTTTTGCACAACTGCAATATTTATAGTATGTCAGAGTTAAATCAGGAATTTGGGCTTTATGAGAAAGTTGAATTTTAAAGTTAATTTAGAATTATATTCAACTGTTGAACATTTTACTGACATTTTCCAGTCGCCTCCACCCTCTCCTCAACAGTAGACGATCGTGCTCGACCAGAAGAGCGCCGGCGTAATGAATTGTATCGACAGTACTATGAAGAACTCCAGCGGCGCTACGACACCGACCGCCCGGTCGACTGCTCTGTGATTGTCGTCAACAAGGCGCAAAAGTATGTCCACTCTCTGTTCACGGGACACGCAAATGTTGGAAACCTCTAGGAACGTCTCGGTAAATGTCCGACCAGTACGTGGCATATTTTCATATCGCTCCTGTGTTTTTGTTTGCCTGTGTGTACTTGTGCTCCGAAAACAACTGTAGGGAGTATGCTGAGACGGTCGGGCGGAAAGTCCGCGATCTGGGCATGGTGGTGGATCTGATCTTCCTCAACACCGAAGTCTCACTCACCCAGGCACTGGAGGATGTAGGCCGAGCTCGCACTCCCTTTGCCATCATCATCACCCAGCAGCACCAGGTCCACCGGTCCTGCACTGTCAACATCCTGTGTGGCACACCGCAAGGTAATACCAGAAGACAGTATTGGTTGGTAGGGCCACTTTTGGTCCCTCCATAATAACCAAGAGCACAGCATTTCACAGGTGCATCTATCTTTGTTGTGCTTTTATTGTCGTAGAGCATCGGAACATGCCAATGCAAGATGCCATGATGCTCGTTGCCCACAATTACGACACGTACAAAGTTGAAAACCGCGAAAAAGAACGCGAGGAGATTGCCAGAAAGGCTGCCAAGATGGCGGACAGTGTATTACTCAGGGAGCCCGACAGAGAGAGCCACCCTGTTTCTGTGCTCACCGCCATCACACTACTGTCTGAAAACAGGTATCTGGTTTAATATCTTTAAAATTAAAGTGTGGAAGGTCTTAAATGAAGAATAAAAGCTCAGATCTGTGGGTGGAGAGTGTAAAATGTAATGGAAGTTTCAGTGATACCTCAACTTCTGTTTCCATGGTGTACTTCCTTTTGTTTGTTGTTTAAAAATCTCCACACTTGGAATCACTTTATTTCCTGTGTGGTTGCTGGGTAGATTTGTAACACCAGAGGAAATGGATGGTCTCATTGCCTACCTGACGGACAAGAGAACCCGGCTGCTACGAAGCGCTGCAGACCCTCTTGCAGGTAAGCTGAAAGTGTTGTAAAGGATTAGTGTGACATTTCCTCTGTCACTAGTCTTCCAATGCCGCTCAGCGAGGAAATAATAAATAAATAAGTATAAGATACCCACTTTAATCTCTCAGATTGCTAAAACCTCATTAACTTCTGCTCAACTTCACTATTGTTAATTTCCTCAGACGAGACTAAATGTTTGTCAACAACCTTTTTTCTTCCATGACAAAGACGAGACTGCACCAATGTCCAAATACGCTGACTAAGACTACATTAACATGCATTATTGTTGACGAAAAAAGACGAGACTAAAATGTTTTGCATAAAATAAAAACAAAGATAAAATCTCTCTTCATCAATCGTCTCTACTTTTTCATCATGAGATAGAACTAGTGCAGTGCCCGTTCCAAACAGGTCAATCGCCCCCCCCCTGCGGCTCATCTAGAGATTCGGCGTGTCCCTTTTTTTTTCCATCTGGCCGTCACACATCCAGGTAGCGGAGCGGCTGGAGTAATGTGCTGTAGAGCCCGGGAGCCCTGGCGCTTATCTAACAGGAAGAGACTCAACGTAAAACCAGACGCGTTTAACAAAGTTGCATTCATAAAAATCATTCAAGTGTATTTTGTCTGGTAATTATGACATGTAACCAATATTTGAGATGTGGGAAACACTATTTGACTGAAATGGGTATAAACTTGACTGAGATACCTTGAGTTCTCTTTTGACTAAAACTAAAGTTACGAAGCTTTTAGTTGGCTTAAACTTGATTAACAAAAAAACGTGAATGACTAAAACTGACGAGGACATTTGGTACAAGACTAAGACTAAATTAAAAATAGGTGACAAAATTAACACTAAACTTCACAATGTGTTTTTATAGACTCTCACATCTTTACATTGGAATAGTGATTCCAGATTTAGATTTCTTTGCCCAGTATAGATATATAAAAGTACTCCATGTGGATGCGAGGATTCGATTAACAGATTTAAAAAAAAAAAAAAAAAATGTACTTAGTAACCTATTAATGTTCTACAGTTGAAATATTTAATAATTGCTTCCATTTTTTTCTGTTAAACAGCTTTGTCTGTTGAATATAGTAGTAGTAGTAGTAGTAGTAGTAGTAGTATTTGAGGAGTAGCCCATTCTAACCAAACCTTTCATCTTACAGCTACAGTCCATGCTGCAGCTCCTGCAGCAGGACACCTGGACGTCCCGCCCTCAGCCGCAGGACTGCCACCTGCATCCCATTCTACTCGCCCCCCCGCACAGACCGGCCACCTCGGCCTATCGGCGGCTCCAGGGGCCTCGGCAAACCCCAGCCATCAGCAGGAGCTGCAGGCTAAGATCCTCAGCCTGTTCAACAGCGGCAGCGGGGTCTCAGGGGGCGCTGGTGGCCCACCCACCGCCTCCCAGCCACAGGCCTACAGCTCCCTTGGCCCACCCCTGTCCCAGAACCCAGCCCGCCCCCCCATGCCTGGTCCTCCTGCAGTTGGATCCCAGGGTTATGGCGCCCCACCTGGCCACATGCAAGTCCCGCCCGGTGTTCAAAGACCCCCCACCTCTGCTTCGGGTATCAACTTTGACAACCCGAGCGTACAGAAAGCGCTGGACACCCTCATTCAGAGCGGCGGACCGTCCCTCAACCACCTGGTGGGCCCGGCTGCCTCACAGCAGCAACCCCCAAGGTCTGCACCCGGCATGGGCCAGATCCCGCCCATGTCCATGTATCCCCGACATTACTGATTGGTTGTAGTGAATTTATTTCTCCCAATGTGAGGTCCACCTCTCCCTGTGACACAATTAGACACCACATCCATTCTCTGTGCAGTGAAGTTACCCGCTGTGAATAGGAAGATTGGAAGATTGGATCTTTTTGTAAAAGCTTTTAATTAGTTTTGTTATTTTTATTTTTTAATTCTGAGTTTTGTGTTCAGTTGATGAAATTTGACGACTCGTCCAGACTTTGTAATTGTCTGTATTTTCAATTGTTAGCCAGAAGATGATGATTCTTCTTGCGTGTAATGTGCATGTGTGATGTACACTATACTTTGGTTTATGATGGGCTCCTTAGTTCTTTTCCAACCATGATCGATTGTGTTTTATAGTTGTTCAGTGTCTTTTTAATTTGTAACCTTTTCATTGTCAAAACCAGACATGATTAAAAACTCCAGACACAATTGTAGTAATAAAATGGTATTGGTTTATTGCATTTTGTGCTGACAAATCTATAAAATGGAATGGGTATCGCCAGAAGCCATAGAGATAGAAGCATTTTGAAATGTAAGATAAAACTACTTTTTCCTCCTTTTTTTATGTACCATGAAACACAATAGAGAATAATACTTTCTTTTTTTTTTTAAAATCTTTGAATATTTAACTTACACTGACACAAAAAAAACACCTCCACACTAACTGTATTTGATTTATTTACACGTAGCCCCCTCCCAGCCTGCCCCCAGCAGTTACATGTACACACATACACACTCCCACAGAACTGAAAGGAACACGCTACGGCTTTACCATAAGACCAGGTACAGTATCAAGGTATAGGAATGAACTCTTCTGAATGAAAAACTTTCCTATTACTGAAATTCAAAACCGGTGTGTCTTTGTGTATATGCTGTATGTCCTTTATAACTACATCATTCCATGTGTCAAGCATCCATACAAAATGTTTCCCACAACTCCAGTGAATTAAAAATGGACCGTGACGAGATTCCTCCGTAGGGAGCTTTGGTTATTAAATGAAATACCGTATTTTGTCAAAGGCCATAAAGTATAAAAGGAAAATTAATTCCGGGGAATGGCTTGTTCCCAAAAGTAAAATGAGAAAATCGATAGCGCTCGTCTGTCAGGTAAATATGAAGCACGCAGACTGGATAATGGCTCTCTGTAAAAACGGTTTTACGAGGTTATGGGACCAGTAACCCGAAGATAAAATCTAGTAGTTAAACGGCCGTCAATCATTCAATCAATTTTTATTTTTCACATGAAATCATACAAGGTACAATTCTAGTGAAATATGTGTATATATATATATATATATATATAAATTTGTATAATTGTTTTGTACTTTGGTTTTGAATGGATTAAACGAACCCGATACAAGGAGTTAATAAAGGCGCTTTAGAGCTGTTGCTAGGCGGATTTTGGACAGTTTCCCCATTTCCAGTCTTTTTTCTTTAAAAGCCTGAATGTCGACATGACTGACGAGTTTTGGTGATTGGTAACCTTTGTACTTAATACATCGACTGAATATAATTGACTGGATATAGCCTAAACCTTAGTTATTAACTGAAAAGCGGGTAAATAAACAGTTTTGGACAGGCTGCCTTTTCATGCAACTTCCACCAAATTGTGGATTTGCAGGCTTCCCCGACTACTTTGGCACTTTCATAGTTTTATCCCATTGACACAAACTCTCTTTTTAAAATCTATTAATGATAATTGTTACAAAATGTAAAATAGTAAACAGTATTCACTTGTCTGCGTCTAATTCACGGGAGCACACATTTGCACACCATCATTTATGTAGTTAGCTGAAATATACTTTGGTAATCAGTTTATCTCCAGATAATATTTGACACAATAAGAAGACCCTGTCAATAAATCTACCATAAAAATAGAATCTTGTACTATAATAATATTCATCTTGGATACAATGATTGGCCAGTCCTAAGGAAAGAGAAAGAAAAAAAAACATACTACTAGAAAGATAAGTTCCCAACTGATATAAACAAAATACTTTTATACCACAAACACCCAATATATTTTCAATACACCTTGTTCAGGGTACTTGCATGCATGCACTGAGTTACACAACATGACTGAGACCTGGCTCTGCTTGCACGGCGTGGACAGCCACTCGAGTTCTTCTCTTTAGCTCCCGGAGAGGTCGACTGTGTGTAATGTAATGTAAGTGCAGCGTTGCCTCCAACATCAGGCACATCTGTCTGCTGCATCTGTGAAAATCTACTAAAGGGTACGATGTTGTCTGAGCTACACACTGTGTGCGCCCTCTCTGCCGTAATCTGGGGACTTGTTTGATATTTTAACAGGACAGCCTCCTCAACCCGGTAACAGATGTGTTTCAGAGCCCTTGATATCCATTTAAGGATGGAGACTGAGTAATGATCACCGGCAAGTTTGTCTCATGCTACAGTTGTGCAGGCGAAGGATCTGATCTAAGTCATGGATCAGTTGTGGGGAGAGGGGGGGGCGTGCTGGTTTTTAAGTCGACTATCTTGTATCGTCCAAGCAGAGCCGGTGCCAGAATTGGAAGCGCAAGTTTTATATTCTTTGATCATTTTTAAGAATTATACTGCAATCACATTTAAAATACAGAGCTGGGGTGGATTTAGTGGCTGGGATGGGGGAGGCCAGGGATTCGGGGCCGATGGGGTGAGGAGAGAGGGTTGGGGGTGTGGAGGAGGGATTCTGGGAAGGCTCACCTCACAGATTGAGTGACAAGCACTATAAATTTAACAGTTACTATTATTCTTTTTTATAATGAAGTTTGCCAACAAAAAAATAAATGGAAAGAATGTGATGCATGCTAAAATGTCCAAGAGAATGCTGAAAAGATAAGATGTAAACAAAATCAGCAGGTAGGTCTCCAGATTATGAACACGATGGGAATTAATTCAGTGTTGTGGTCTGAGTTGTCAGACCTCCATGGCTGGCTGTAATACACTGGTGTGCCACCAGAGATCACTGTGGGATAGAGTCTGCACAGAGCAGGCTGGCTCTCATTAGACCCCCCCTACTCCTGCAGACTGGTCCTGTCACAGAGTTCCCCCTCAGTGTAAAGTGCTTTGCTGTCTCAGCCACATTTGGGATGAACACTGTAGACCTTTATTATCTGTAACACCTGGTGACATTCTCATGAAATAAAGTGACACCTCCAGTTGTTTCTAGAAAATAAATAACACAACTGTGACCAAATGTAAAAACTTACCAATGTGAGAACAATATTGCACATAATCTTACAAAACGCTAAGACTTTGTCCACAGTGATAGAACAGTGTGCAACAAAAGACAACACTAGTAGGTTATAGCGTCTCTGACTTAGGTGATCTATATTTACAAAAGGTGAAATGACCATTTCTCCGGCTCATCCATCCGCAAACTCAAAATCTCCTATTGCGTTACATAAGACTATTTGAGCAAGATTGAAATATAACAAGTAACAATATAATGAACTCATACTTTTCTTATTTTTTGCAAAAGACTTGTTTTCAAGGTTTCTAGCCATGTCGCCGGCGGAGCGGCAAACACTCCAGAGTCGATAGGAGGTGAGAACATCTGACGACCTTTCACCCCACTCTGCACCGTAGACATGTAAGTCATCACTATAGAAACCACTAAAACAAATATTGCCACGTAGTACCATGCAAACAGCAATTATAAAACATTTATAATTCAATAAATAAATTCATTTCCAATAAACCTCTCCAATAAACATCAGATATCTTTTCTTTTTGAATACATTTTAAAAGGCTCAGTTGATGCAGGCAATGTTGTGGAGACAATCCCAAAATAGCCGTGTTCTTCAAAAACCCATGTGAGCGTTAAACAACCTCTGTGTCAGAGTTAAGAGACAAGCTTATTAAAGAAAATCGTCATGACTTGGCACCCTAAAATCTTCAAAAACTAGGAGTGGCTGCTTCTTAAGTGTCACAGGTGTCAAAGGTAGCATTGTTAAAAATTTGCAAACAGTAACGTTCAGCAGATAAATATTCATTTTTAAACATTTAGGTGATTCCTGTAAATTTCTTTTAAGTAAAATACGTAAATTAATAATCTGGTACATTAAAATTGGTTCACTTTACTTACGGGATTAAACATGTTAATAACCCAGAGCTTATTTATTTTATTTTTTTAAAGAGAATAAACAGGTGGGGGGTTGGCCCTCGTTTGTGTAATATTGCATCATATTCAGTATAGTTTCGTAATAAAAACAGAATGCTAATGCTGTCTAGAGATCTCAGGCCCAATGTTTCCAGGTAAAGCCTCGTCTTGTTAAACAACAACCACCACCACTGATATGTATGTCTATACCCTTTTTCATCTTTAATGTTGCTTAGTCATCTCTATTTACAGTACAAATAAATCTATTGATACTAGCAGCATTCACAACATATGGTCCGACATTCAAGCAACACTAAAAACATTAAATACTGTTTGTAAATAGTTCTAGAAACTAATTTCTTTTGCTTCCCTATATTGTATATACTGTATATATATATATATATATATACGTATTCATTTATTTATATTCATATTTCTACTACAAGTGCAAATGACCAAAAACTGTTTTTCCAGAAAAACCCCCAGAAATAAAGTAAAGTGACAGCTGTCCTTTTAAAGACTTACGAAATCTACATATACAAAATATGTGTAAAAAAATAAATAAGATGATCACATGAGTCCAGATTTCAACTATTGCACATTACTTCCAAGATGCACTTTTTGAAGCTAAATATGATTTTGCTTACCAGTCATTCAGTCAGGCTCCAATCGGATCCAATCTAGAGGATATAAAATCTCACTGGAGCGTCTACTGCATAGAGTTGAGTCTTGTGGACAACGTGAGTTTCCTAGCTACAGAAGCCATCGTCCTCTCCATTTATTTGGACTTGACCCTTTAAATAATCAATGGACAGATATTCAAAGTCTCACCTCTGTAACAGCTGATATACCGGCTTCTAATCCGAGCGTCCGAACATCTATTGTTTTATCATCGATAGTCCCAACTACGGCGTCATCCTACTGTTACCGTACTAGCTTCATGTAGACACCTCAGTTTTCCTTCTTTTTTTTATTTTTTTAGCACACTTTGTTCCCTCTAATTCAATAGAATCTTTGTTCACTATTTGTCTTTGAAAAATACTTTGATATGGCACATTTAATGTAATCTAAATTAGGCAAAAACAACAATATATCTTTGAGTGACAGTCAAAATGACATACAACTATTTCATAAATATGTGTAACTTTTGTCTATAAACATAAATACATATTTGTTCTCTAGATGAAAAAATAACATTTAGTGTTAGTTTTTTTTTTTTAATTTGATGAATTTGATGAATTCATCAAAGGTTCACGTTGTTGCACAGTGGCGGACAGTGCAGGTGCAGTGCTTGTTGGGGTTACAATGACGGTTACCATAGTGACGGGAGCCTATGCCATCCAATAAATAAATAGATAAATAAACGTTGAAAACAGCGTTTTTCGAGCTGTCCCTCTCAGCGAAGGAATGTTTTCTCTCCACTAGAAGCTTTTTAGTATGTCACAAAAATACTACACTCATACTGAACAACGCGTCAGAGCTTGTACATTATTTACAGTGATCCACACGAGAGTCGAGGGGTGCTGGCAATGACAATCTCCTCGGGGTGTTTGTACTGTCTCCCTACTGTTACACCAGCCTTCTGGTAGGAAACGCACTATTCACAGTTTTAATTACGTATCAATCTCTACAAACTAAGCTAGCCTTGTTGTATTTTTTTTGGCACTAACAGTGGCCACGGGGATGAACAGCCACTAAGAAATCAGTTGAAAGGAGGACAGGTAGAAAGACAGTGATGGCGGTATCACAACAAGTGGAGTAGAAACACCCACACAGCTATAAGGACGCCATGCTAAGGAGTAATCAGGTTAAAGATAATACTGAAGGTTTGATCCACATGCCTTTCCAGTCTTCTTTGAAAACCAATGTGAATTTCACAGTTCATACTCAAGGACTCTGTTCTCCTTCCAGCTGCTGGTCCTGACCGTGGGTAGCAGTGTCTTTTTGCCTTGAAAGATAAATCACATTGAAGACAACAGGTTGGAGCGCTGTGGGAGGTGTGCGATCACCACAACAGAACTAAAGAGACAATCCTACATGGAGCTCATTTCAGTACGGCTCTTGTTTTCCTTTTCAAGCAGAAGCTGATGCTGTTACGCCACACTTATATTTAAAAAAAAAACATACAATAAAAAAATTAAATAACTCAACCAAAAGGAATGCAAAGGTTTTTAACAAAGATGGACACAAACATGCATGTGCGCTCACACCTCGGCCTAACAACCCACACCCAACACCACCACCACCTCCTCCTTGCAGAGTGACTCCGACTCAATGCCAGTTATAACAGTAGATTGAAGACTAGCGAGGAAAAGAAGTCTCTTCAAGGACAAATCTAGATAGTATCTAAATGAGTCTAGAGCTGATAGTAGTTACAGTTGAGCGTGTGATGGCGCTCATCGGTCTGCTGGGGATGGAGCGGAGGCGGAGGGAAAGGTGCTGAAGCTGAGCGGGGATGTTGGTTGGGTGTGAGAGGACTAGCTTACAGAAATAAGTGGTGAGAGGAAACATAACGATGAAGCAGCGTTGATGAGAGTGTGGGAGGAAGGTTGACACGGGGACAGGGCTGAGGGAGGGGCAAGGGAGGGGGCTGCTGTTTCAGGAGTAGATGGTGATGACCTCGCGGCCGCCTCCGCGGACCAGGAGGACCCGGTTGAGACCGTCAGTGAGGACCTCGAGGAACTCCATGTCTTGGAGAGAAGTGTTAAAGAAACTAGAAGAAACAATATATACATATATAATATACTGCTAGCACTAATACTGGGTTTCACAAAACAAAATACTTCAAGCAATAGTTCAACATTTTGGGAAAAACACTCTTTCTCTCTTACAAAACAACTTGTGACTGGGAAGTTATATCCCAAACTACTTCTTGAACAGGAGCAGCCAGTTACTGACACAGTATACTAAGTATGGAGCTTCTCTTCTGTCAGCAAGAAAGACAATACGTTTATTAATGTCAAAATATTTCTTTAAGATGCACTGTTAGCATTTACCTGTAGAATAAAAGTCATAAAGTCATAGTACATTATTTAAAAAGGTCATAGAATAGAATGTCGTAAAGTCATGTATAAAATGATAGTATATTAGTTGAAAAAAGTCAAAAGTCTCAGTATAGTATTTTTTTAAAAAGCATAGCATAGTATGTCGAAAAATATGATAAAAGTCATAGTATAGTATGTTGAAAAAAGCTATAAAAAACTCATGATGTAGTATGTCATAAAAATCATAAAAAAATCATATCAACAAAAAAAGTCATATTATATAGTATGTTGAAAATCTGTTGAGTCAGCAACTCGTCTTGGTGAGCTATACCCAGAGCTCTTATGTTACTTATTTGTTCAAACATTTGTTGTTCACAGCGGAAACCAGCGGTCATGCCACACCGTGATACTTTTTGACATTTTGACATAGTATATATGTTTGAGCTTCCCTCATAACATCAAAGTTCTGAGGATAGTTTTCAGATATAAAAATCTGCCCCTCCCCCCAAACTCTGAGGTATCTCCAGCTGCCTGTGTGGCATCGTGATATTTGAAAGTTAATTCCTGGGAGCTCTATCAGTAACTCCTCTCAGTAAACCTTCTTCTTTTGGGGTAAAGGATACAGTTTTCGTCACCTGTCCTGTTCTTGGGTGGCCCGGGCATGTTGAGGAGGACCAGCTTGGCCTCTGAGGACTTTTTGATGATGACTTCATTCAGCCGGAGCGCTGTGTGCATACGCCGCACATTGGACTGGTTCCTGAGTGAAAAGCAATAGAAAATAAGGTCAAACGGCCAACGCTATCAGTATGAGATGTGAATGGACTGAATGAGGTTTATAGGGACTTCAATACTTACAGGTTCTCCCACTCGCTGCAGCATGGCAAGAAAAGAAACACATGGTTATCAGTACTAAGCTGGAAATGTTTTTTTAGTGTACACAATCCGAGCTCTGCTAAGAAAAACAACCGTATAAATCCTTCCACAGCAGTCTGGCAGACCTCTGCTACGTTGTACAGAAAAAAAAGACTCAAGGCTCTTTTGGTCAGGAACAAGAAGGTACTTCACCTTTACAACAGGTTCAATGAGCATTTTAAAGCACTCACGGCTTCATGTTGAAGATGTCTTTGATGCCCTCTGGTGTGGCTGCGCCAGGCGGTTTGGCCGGCTCACCGTCACACTTCTCGGTCCAGGTCATCTGGATCTGCTCCCCGGGGCTCTTTGCCTCCTCTGCGGGGGTCAGCGGGGTGGCTGGGGTTGCGGGGCTGGTTGGGGTGGTGTTGTCGTGGATGAGCTGGACCTGGGCGGGGGGGGACACAGGGGAAGAGGCCGACTTTGACTATGAGACGAGAGGAGGAGACGACGGATGTGGATTTACATGTACATTACGTTGAAGGTTGAAAGAGGCGCGGTTGAGGTGGATTTAGAGGAATGCAGGTCAAAGCCACAGAGAGGCACAGTGTTTGAGAGAGGGAGAGGGAAGAGAAGTGGGATTTAGTCTGCAGATTATGTGTTTTGACGCAATCAGTTTAACAGAAATTTAAAACTGTGAATTGATACCAGAAAGGGGACTATTTCTTCTCAACTACGCTGCATCCCTGCCTGGGCTCAACGTACCTTCTACTAATGTTTTGTAGTAAAACTATACCTTCTGTAGTATATTTCCCAAAATGTCAAACTATTCCTTAAATTATAGAGTTGTATGTCTATTACAACACCTCTTTATTTTCAGTTGTCATTTACCATGTTATCCAGATTTTGTTTATCAAGACATTTTATAACTTAAAAAAAAACTAAAACAAACCACAACCCCCACTGAGTGCCTGGTTTCATTCCTACATGTGAGCACACAAATAATCTGTACACTTCACACTGGGGTCGGCTGTTCTCTACCTCTTCCTCAGGCTTCTCCTCCTTGCTGGCTGCTGGCGGGTCCTCGGTCACACTCAGCTGGGTCGTCACGGCAGCAGGGTTCTTACGGCGGATTGACCCGCGGGATGAATCAGTGATACTCTGGATCTGTGAAGATACAGATGAAGCAAAGCAAGGTAGGAGTCATATGAGTGGAGATTTGAGGGTCATTTCATTGCAACTTACATACGTATATGTATGTGGAGAAGGAGGCAATCTTAAAGTTCAACAAAGAACTTGGGGAGCTAATAATAGTTAACACGGACATCGACATCTTTTATTTTCAATATCTGTCAAAACATCATCATGCTGTGATTCAAAAAAGCAAAGCAGTTGCTGCTGTGGCTGTAGTCAACGCTGATAGAAAGGGTTAATATGGCGTCCCACTGCTCCGATTTAACCGTAGATATGCTGTCCAGAGGGGCTTATGTGTCAAGTCAATTCGAATCATGCCGAGCCATGCCAAGTCGGCCCGTCAAGTCATGTCAAGTTTATGTGTGCATCTTTGAGCGCGTTTCAAAACAACAAAACTTTGACATAAGCAAATTTTCTTACCTCTCTCTCACGCTCATTCTTGCTCAGGTTGATCTGTTTAAGCATCTGCGACCGTTGTTCCATCACCAGGGTCTTCTCGTAAGTGTAGGCTGAGATGTCACTGTCATGCTAAGGTAAAAGAAATGAATGGTTTATCTTTCCTGACTAATTACTGTTGTTTTTTGTGCTTTTCACATCCATTAATCCCTTATGTGTGATGCTGTCTTTGTTCCTGCTGATTCCTGGATGAGATATGCTTGCAATGCAACCACAATCAAATTGAAATGACGTGTCCACCGACCACGTCTCAAAGCAAATGTGGTTATATTTGTTCTGAATGACCGCACCTGGAGGCAGGGTGAAAAGCGTGCCTTTCTAGAGAGGAGTGAGACACAGTGAATCATACAACTTGGCAAATCAGCATACACGTTCGGACAATCGTTCCTCAAAGGCATTCATGGAGTTGCACTGGGTTGTACACACGCAAACGTGACCAAAGTAATAGTGTGAAGAATGAGGAAGAAACAAAGAGCCTGAAAGAGAAAATTAATTTTTTCCCACCTCCGCATACCCAGCCTATTGCTTCATCAAGTGGGTGTCAACTTCTGAATGTTGCTTTGAAAAAGATACTAAAATGCATTCACCACAATTGTAATGTAGGTAAGATGAGGGGAGAGGACATTTTTCAGACTGTGTTCAACCATTTGACGAGCACTTTTGCTGTAGAATACTGACGCCTTAGCACACACACACACACACACACACACACACACACGCACCAAGCAGCAGGGTTACATAGTGCAGTGGCCAGGGCAGTCATGCTTCCGCCTGCACACAATACTAGTCGTGCTTACTGGAGCAACTGGCCAAGCCTGAGGCAGCGCTGGGTTCTCTAATTATGAAACCAGTTCCACTGAGATTAAAATGCTTATAGACAGTTATATTCTGACACAAGTGCTTATAGATGCACATGATGTTATATTCTGACACAAGTGGTCACAGATATGTAAAAAGTCAGTCTAGTCTTGAGAAAACTCACCATTTCCACAACTTCCACCATGGCGTCAATACGGAGATGATAGAGGAATGTGGTCAGGTCTTTTTTCATCTGGATGCTGTTGTCGTCCAACTGGGCCACAGTGAAGATGCGCATCTTGCACTTCCTCCAAACCTGAGCAGCAAAAACACTGCTGACATATCCTCACAGAATTGTTCACTTCACAGGTTAGAATTAAGAAAACCCACTACAGATTTGCAGAAACTATTTCTGAGCTGCAGCTCAGAGTATTAAAACTGTAAAATGAACGTCTTAAAAGAACAATACAGAAAATATTATGAAAGGATGACGGGATATGACAAACATTGGGTGTTTATTTTGTCTGTAAGAATCTAGACCATGCTTTGTTTAACTTCTTGTTTTTACTGTAGTGTACTTGAAATGTTTTTTTTAGTAATAACTGTTGCACCATACCTTGTGCTGGCGGAGGAGGAAGGGCAGCAGCATCAGCATGCCTCCATCATGGACGATCCACCACACATCAATGTGACCCTCAGTGAAGCGCTCTCCATTGGACGGGAAGGCCGAGATGTTCTTCGGGACAAGCAGAGCCAGGTGAGCGGCGGTGGTTTCTCTGACCAACTCTGCAGAACACACACATACAGAGAGGCAGAGGTGTTAGCGATTACTACTTCTACAAATTGTCTTCATTATAGAAACTATTATGACAGGATTTATTAATATTCTTTCAGATTATGATCTGAACTGGCATGTTTCTGTTACTGCATCGTTTTGCATGAATAGTTTTGTTGTCCATCTGCAAATATTCACTCTTTTCTTTCATGTTGTTCTGATTTTTCTGTCACTTGTCTCCCTCAACGGAGAGGTTAAGTAGCAGGATGAACTGCTGAAAAGCTGGAGCCGGTAGGGATTTTGTCCTGCTGAGATGCTTTGGCAGCAATGCTGGAGATAAAAAGCCTGCAGTTAGTGCTTAGAGAAGTGCACCACTCCAACACTACCCCAACATCTGCCCTAGGCAGAGCCAAAGCTTTTGGATAGGATTATTAGTTTATTTGCTTTCCCAGGGACCCACCAACAAAGTTTCTCCAGGTCTGGTGCTCGTCTCCCTGTCTCCAGTTGCGTGGCCAGGATACCAGCACAGCGTTATGTTTCAGGCCTCCTAGCCCACTGGCCTGGAGGAGATGGGAGGTGGCATCACGCAGGTTTGAGGACACGGTCACTTGACAGAAGCCTTTCACCTTCTCAGTCTCCATCAGTTTGCGCAGCGCCTAGAAAAGCCGAAGACAAAGAATAAGAATACCTTTTTTTGGGAGGTCATGCAGATTTGATCATGTAATAATCAGTCCCTCCAGGATTTCGCGATGTCGCAATCCTGCCAATTCACGCAAATTCAACCAATCACCACAACCACAAAATTTGCTCAGTTCCCCCCGCGACTGACGCACACACACAAACACACACGGTGGATGAAGGAAAAACCCAAGATGAGACGTACAGGATGACCTAAATTGAGGATAGCTACGCTCATTATTGTAAGTGCAATAATAAGTTAAAGTCCAATAAGTCCTTTATCAAACTGTATGAATGTGTCCCAGACCAGGGTAGGAAATTAACTAAACAACGTAAAGATCAACAAGCCACAAACAGACATGTTCAAATTTGATTAATTCAATACATTGTTATGTTTTGTCTTGAATCCACCAGCCATTTTCATATTTTACCAACATTTGCAGCCTCCGGAGCCTTTTTGGTAAGATTACTAGGAAAACTAGCCCAGCAACTTTTTTGCACCTTTCTCTGTCTCCTGCAACTTCCTTGCAACAAACATGCAAAAACACAGCAACTTCCATCGCAATTTTTTACAAAAGCTCCCGCAACATCAGGCATTTTGAGCTGCAACAATCTCAAAAAAGGTCCGTGAAATCCTGGAGGGACTGAATAATAGTGAGATCTGGGACCAGCTTTTAGCCCCTACTGGCTTGGCCCCTTGATCAACAATGTGCCATGTGTGTCTTTTCTGGCTTGAATGCAAATGGTCCCTCCTTCCTGTCCCTATGTTTTTCATTTGTCTGATCACTGCCTTCCCTTACCCTTTGATCACTACTATTTACAAACTGCCTAATTACCGAGAAACATAAGTTTAGATAGATTTCCAGTTCCAGTCATTGTTAAATAAAATAAAGTCATGAACAACAACAACCACAAAAACAGGACTATAATAAAAAGAGACATGAATATTAGTAGGTACAGACATGCACATGTATAAATATCCATATGTACACATTTGTACACTAAACAGAACAGAAGAACAGAATTTGACATGTTTTTTTCTTTTTGTATCATCTGGATTTTTACGCATTATCTTGTGTGTGTTTTTTCAAATTTTAGGGCTCCCTACCTTCTCTGCACGCTGGCTCTGCTCGCTGTTCTCCAGGTAGGAGCCCTCTAGAGCTGTTCCAACAATGGTCAGACCCTTGCCTGCCTTCAGCTGGTTGGTCAGAGAGAGCAGACGAGGCTGCTCCACGTTTTGCTCTGAGTCTGTACTAACCAGCGTCAGCAACTGGGGCCTGAAGAAAGGGGAGAAAAAGCAGAAAAAAGTCGAGGGTAAATAATGCAGGGCAGGGAGAGCGATAAAGAGTCAAATAAAGGTGGGAGGAAATAAATGAACGAGTGCAAAGTACAAGTCCTAATTGGGAAGGAGAGACAGAGAAAAACAGCATACAAAAATGATGTGTTAATAGGAATTCACAACAAGTTTTTTGACAGCTGTGTGTAAAAGTATGGCTGAACATGTACAGACATGTTGTTAATTTCTATATTAATTAGTATGTGTACCTCCAGTTCTTGGTGTGCGGTGGACCTTCCTCCAGCCGCATGAGAGCGTAACGTGCAGCGCTCAGAGACAGACCTCGTATCCCATCACCCCACTCTTTCTCCGCACTGTGACACAGACAGGCGCTAATCAATATTCGTCAATCAAAACATGAACAATAGCTCTGCAGCTTCATTCTAAATTTAAAAAGTGACAGTGATACAGTCAGCACAGTGAAACAACTTTTAGACGACGGTTTGACATAATGCAGGGTGATTAAGGATTAGGCATCACTGGTAAATGTCAAGTTAACATGATGTCATTCACCACAGGGAATCACAGCACTTAAATACTCAGTGTGCATGGCTTGGTACTACTCCATTATAGGTGTGGATGGATTACTGAGCGGGCCGCACAGGCACTACTTTAAGAAAAACAGAAGAAACACGCACATGCACACACACACACACACACGCACACACACACACACACACTCAAAGGCAGCCAGTGAATTCAATCTCTCCTGGGGTTGCGCTCCACTTACCCTGCAAACTCAATATACTTGTAGATAGAGCCGGCAATAACCATGGCGACGATGGCGTAGTACCAGGAGCAGAGGAACATCAGAGTGAGACACAAGCTCATCCCCAGGAAGGATAAAGCCCTGCAGAGAGACACAGACAGTAAGATATATGCCCACAGAGATACATTTAAAATGTATTACCAAAGATTCAGCTGCTATTTGTCTGAGTAGCTGCTGAACCGACCAGTGGTAGAACTTGAAGCGGGGCCTCCAGTTTGGAGTCCTTAGCAGTGTCTGCAGAGCACAGGCCAAGTTCACAAACATGTAGCACATCAGGAAAAACCTGCAGGACACACAGAAACAAAGAAACTCAATTTAAAATGCTGATCTTCTTTGTGCCATAGAGTGATTTCACCCTGATTGCAGTCCAAGGAGTATGTTGTCTTAACATTTACTGGTATTTTAGATATATTGCTAGAGCAGAAACGCAGCCTGCCCTTTTGTGTGATGAGCTAAATCCTGAGCCCATAAAATTTGGCATTTGCAAAATTGTTTAAAGAACAGCAGGGGACTGGCTGCTCTAAACATCTCCCACAGTTGGTAGTAAAATGGCAGTAAATGAGAGAGTTCAGTTCTCACATGGAGAGGATGGGAGCCACAGCATCCAGGGAAGCAATGAGGATGCCGATCTCGCAGATACAAGCTGTCAGCAGCAGGGACCATGTAGGTTCTCCGTTGGCCTTTCCGTGGCCAAATATCTGCGGGGACAATGCAGAAACATTTTAACATCACTGTTTTTTTAAAGAGTATGTCTGCATTGAGTGCTGTTTGCCCCAGCAGGTAAAGTTATTATAAAGTAATGGAAAATTACAGTCTACAGACTTACCCGAAGGGCAGGCACGATGCCGTCCTTGGCGATAGCCTGCATGAGACGAGGAGCACCTGTCAAACTCTGCAGCCCCGCACCGCAGGTGGAGAAGAAGGAGCCAATCACGATCACCCATGGTGACGGCCAAGCCAATGTGCCAATCACCAAATTCCCGTGGACTCCCTCTCCAAACCTTAAGGAAATGGGAAAAGGTTGCTTGCCATTTCAAAACACACAAAACCCCTTTTTCTTTTTTTGTATTATTAATAACAATCATATTATGGGAGGAATAATTTCAGGGGTGGTTTTTCTCGGCTAACCAGGGATGGACTTACTTGTCCCTGAGGACCACACCCTCGATGCAGGCACCAAACAGAACCACACTGGACATGTCTGAGCAGTTATGGATCAGGAAAGCAAAGGTGTTTCAAAGACATGTGTCATGTTTTTAAAATGGTGGATATTTGATATTTGTTTAGCTGGCATGAATGTTGCTTAGATAAGACCACAGGAAATGAATATAAAAGCATAAACCTTTCTCTTTGAAGATGCACTTAATGATCTGAAAAACCAATCAACTGTGTTTGCTGAGAAAAGACATCAATTGATTTTGTTTAAGATAATGTATCAGAAATCAATGACATTGTAACTAACCTCCTTCTGCTTTATTAACTTGTGATTGCATAGGCAACCCGCTGATGTGATTAGATGCCCTAATCAAATTTCAGACCCAAAGCTGATTACTTTGAGATACATGGAAGACATTCAAGATGGCTGTTTCAGAGTTAGAGGCCTGTAAATAGGCTAAATGTTTCACACACCATTTTTGGTTTAACCTCTGTAATCTTTTGTTTTATATTACTATGTGCCATAACCATGCTAGCATCTTTTACATCTGTTCTATACTTTTACAGCAGAGGAAATGTAATATTCAGTAAAATACAAACATGTTGAAGTCTTTGAGTTAAAAGAAATTGCTCATATTGAACCTGTGACACCAAACTGATTCAGTTGTTATGCTGCAATGATTTAAGAAAAGAGAGTCAACATCATCTTCCATGAATGATACAGGCATACCAATCAGAAAATCAATGCAATACCCCTAATCGAGCATCTGACTGGTATTGTAGCATTTATGGCCTTTCACAGTTTAAAATGTTGACCTTTTATTATGATGCTCCCTGCAGGCCAATCTGTTTTGTGAAAGCAGAGCAAAGCACCACAGTTCACTTTAAGTTCTGTTAACATTGGACCAGTGGTGTTTGAAATACAATTTGAGAGGATATCTGGCTCAAACACATACAGTACTTTTAGATGTCTAGTATGCCTACTGTAACTACTGCACATGTTGTATTCTGTCCATACAGTATATATCTTAGCATTGTCATTCTTCTTACTGTTTATTCCACATACTATTTATTCTGTTTTATATACTCTGCACTTTATTGCTTTTTGCACTTCTAGTACTGATGCTAGATCCTGTACCGCATTTTGTTGTCTCAGTACTCTTTCTGCAATACAGTTGAATCTAATTTAATCTAAACAAGGTCATAATTAGGATTTGTGTAATCCTGGGATGATGTTTTTTCTTGGCTGATTGGCAGGTTTTAAAACACACTATTCCACTGATTTAATATTTGACAAAAAAACTGGCATAATTTTAAATTGTGTGAAAAAATCGGTCTGTACAGTGGCCCTTGTCATCCTGCAGAGGGCAGTGGTGAGAGGATACAGACGAAAGAGGTGGTGCAGATAGCTGCAATGGTTCCAATGGGGATTGACTTCTGGGCATCACGGAGATCTCCGGAGCGGTTGGAGCCAGCCATGATACCTGAACAGATAGTCGAGAAGCAAACATTAAAGAGGTCAAGAGATTTACACAACACAGGGCCAGTTAGAAGCAGCAGAATATCAATAAATTCATATACATGCATAACCCAGAAACAACAACACTTCCCTCCCCCAAATGAATGAATAATTAATGAAAATTAAAAAGTCCCAATATAATCACACACACACACACACACACACACACACACACACACTAATGTTTTAAATAAACATTTTTACCTGTCACAGAGGGGAAGTAGATGCCGACCAGCAACGTAAAGAAGCTGGTGATGTCGGCCAACACGTAGCGGTTGGAGTTGGTGAGAGGGTCATCCTGGTCTTCCGCTGACTGTGTGAACTTTTTGGCAATCAGATCCCCCTTCTCATAGTAGGTCCCAAACAGATTGTCTGGATGGGGGAGAGGGATGTAGGGAATAGACATGAGAATCTGGTGAATGTTTCATGTAGACAAAACCAGACTTTAAAAAAAGGACATGAACATGCTCTCATTCGAGATTGCAAAGCAGTTAACATATTTTTTAGATGTGATTTACCTAAATTTAAGATGAACTGGTTTCCTTTAGCTATCCAGTTGTCAATCATTTTACTTTTACATAGTTACATATAATTGTCTTGCTTTTGTGTTACAATAAAGAAAAACATTTATGCCTTTTAGGCTCCAAAAGGCCTGGGCTTAAATTCATGTTCCATTATAGGGCATGTTGTCTGTGACCATCAGCCCCAAAAACAAAAACATGGTACTCAGATCATGGTATGCGGTTAGGTTGATTACACTGTAGTCATAAAGGCATCTTCTAAACATACAGTGCCTATAAAAAGATGTCACCCCCCACCAGTGTTCATGTTGCATTGTTTTACAGCATTGAATCAACGTAGATATGTTTATATATATATATAAATATATAGAATATTTGCATTATTCACCCCCTTAAAAAGGACACCATTAAAACTGGTGATGACAACTTTTTAGGTTTCAGTCTCTGACTAACTGTGACATTAAAGGGTCTTTTTGTTAAAACAATAAAACACGAAAACTTCCAAGTCAGGTGAATACTTTTTCAGGCACCATACAGGCTCTGATTATCAAACGTGGACCTTTAACACATTTAATGTAATGCCCCCCAAAAAGATCCTGCAGTCGCTCATACTGGAGAAGGATGTTTGTACAACAGAGGATCACTCAGGCATAACCTGCCTTAAGACCACCTTAGCACAGCAGTGCAGTTTAACAAAGCCGTTTACCTTCCAGGAGAGAATGACAACACCACTAATCATCTGTGATTCAACAACATATAAAGACATGGCCTTGTATTTGTGTGCTCACTGTATGAAAACTATATATATAAGCAGATCCAAATGGGATGAACCAACCTGTCAGGATGCCACTGGTGACCCCTGGGATGCCCTGGATCTGAGTCACATTGTTGGCTGTAAAGTACTTGTCGCAGGTAGCGTTGAGGAAAGGTGAGTCACAGAATATGCGCCACAGCTGGGTGGTGACTGTCCCATTAGCGCTCTCAACGGTCTTGGCACACACATCGAAGCCCTTCCACACCAAAGTGCGGTTGCCTAAGAGACACACGCTGGAAAAAAGAAAAGCGCAACATTTGTTTTGACTTCTTGTGTAATACAAGAACAATAACAATATATGAAATTACAAAATACCATATTCTGCCTGTCATTTGACCTGATTTCAATCAATTTAATTGATTTGGTTACTCATGGTAAGACTAGACTTTCCTCCACAGCCCTGTGGAGAAAGGTCTAGCTAGTCCACACAGCATTCCGGGATGGGAGATAAATGTACTCTGCTTTTTTGGCATTTCTTTAAACCAATTAAACCAACAACTGTTTTGATAGGTGCTAAGTACTGTGAAAAGTCACGGGGCCGCTGCAAAATAGCCTTGGGTAGGAACTTGTTTTGGTGGAACATGTATACGTTCAAAAGTTGTTTTAGTCGTGCAACAGAAAACTCAGACTGGACAGATAGTCTAGCTAGCAGTCTGGATTTACCCTGCAGAGATCTGAGGACCAGGTAACCATAGTCCTCAGATTGGACAGATAGTCTAGCTAGCTGTCTGGATTTACCCTGCAGAGATCTGAGGACCAGGTAACCATAGTCCTCAGATTGGACAGATAGTCTAGCTAGCTGTCTGGATTCCCCCTGCAGAGATCTGAGGACCAGGTAACCATAGTCCTCAGAAATCCACCAGAGTTAAGAATGCCAACACAAAGAAAATCCCGTAAGCGGAACGTAGTGGATATAGACTACTATATCCCAAATCA
This sequence comes from Etheostoma perlongum, assembly GCA_026937815.1. Classification (NCBI taxonomy): domain Eukaryota; kingdom Metazoa; phylum Chordata; class Actinopteri; order Perciformes; family Percidae; genus Etheostoma; species Etheostoma perlongum. The sequence goes on along the minus strand of CM049374.1, from coordinate 31,660,394 downwards.
TTTAAATAGCAAAAAAAATCAACTGAAGACTTTAGTTACAGGATGTTTTGAAACTTTAACCTCAAACAATATTCTCCAAAGGAATCTTTGATTTAGTTCTTTTTGTAGGTCAAAACACGTCTAGATGTCTGAGCTAAAAATGCCCTAAAGTGGATTGAACGTGATGAATCAGCGTTTTAATGACATGTTTCAGTGTGTAGCAGGTCCAGCTACAAGTCTAAAAGTCTCTGGACCTGGTCAGATCGTACGGTGGTTTTATTGACGCATAAAGACATGGTAAAGTAATCTGAAGGAACAGAAACATGTCAAAGCATGCATGAGTATTTGAAGGAAAACTAAACATATACTTTATTAATTTCCAAGCTTATAAATCAATGCAGATGGCTTTCTAGCATCGAACCAATGTAGTGACATGTTGTCATAAACCTAGCGGGTGTTGAGTGCTTGTGTTCTGTTCTGTTTTCTGTCTCGGTTGTTGCTGCTTACGGGAAATCGGGAGCGTCGATGGCGGTCTTGATGACCCCGGCGTAGACGGCCAGGATGGAGAGAATGACGCAGGCCAGGAACACCAGGGCCAGCTTGTTCACGTACTTCACGCCCACAAACACCACCGTGGCCATGGAGGTCAACAGGATGGTGCCATACACACGCATGTTGTTCAGCAGGGCGGCCTCTGCTTCGGCACCCTCCAGGCCCTCCAGGGGAAAGATGGCCGCTTTGGGTGCTATGTAGATCTGAAGTAGAAGGGTTATGTTATTATTTCCCCTCCCTTTTGTATATAACAAGGGATATCACACCTGCAATGTTCTCATAAAGGTTCCATACAATAGCATTGTTGCTAAAGGGCATCTTGGTGGTAATTGTTTAGGGGTGTGTTACTCATCCACTTTCCCTCCTCACTCTTCCCTAGCCTGTCTGGGGATGTAAACTGGCAGATATCAGGTCACATGCCTGCTCCTCTAGCTCGCTGTTTACTGCTGAATTTAATAAATTTCACCATGGGTAAAAAGGGAAATATAATAAAAGAGAGGCGAGAAAAGTGTGAGGTGAGCGAAAAGGACAACTCTGTGAAGTGTGGAAACATGTGATACTCACATTAACAGTCCACTGGAGCTTGAAGCAGCACATATAAAACTGCTCTTCTATTTTAATTCAGCTTAATTCAAGAACTCAAGCATGGTATTAATATTCAAAATTAACTGCCGTTATTACACTTTTTACTACTGGGTAGATCTAAGAATAGTCCCATCATATATAAAACGGTAAACCCCTAATTAGCCCGTCAGTATCTGTCATCAGCTTTAGATGATTCATGCCAAAGCTGTTACATAACCATGGGAATTTCCTTTTTTTTTCTTCAAATAATCATTTGGTTTCCAATCAAGACAGTTGAATCACTATAATGAGGAAAATAAAATGGAGAAGAACATGCAGGGAGTCGGGGCTCATTTTGGTCACTTGGCTGGAGAAATTTGATGCTAAGAACAGCATTATCACTAGGCAAACAAATGTCCTGCTTCACTGTGAACTGTTCCAGCTTCCTAAAATAGCAGCCTCAGTTTGTGTTCGAGGCTTGGGTGGAAGGATGAAACATATTCAAATCAGCCTTCTCCAGATCCGCTTCTTACAATTCGGCAGGGATTGTGATTTTACAATGGAAACTAAGCCAGCTTTGACCCAGAAGACAGAATTAACCTCCAGGCATGATCAAACTCTGCATATCCATTAGAGGCATCCAGAAGGAGAATAATGGAAGAATACAAATAAAAACACACACACACACACACACTCTGGTATTCCGATAACAGTGGACCAAAGTAATGAGTGCTGTTTTAAGGAATTGTCTTGTTACTCCGCCAGTGTGTTGATCGCTCGCTAATGCAGTATTTACATAATTACCCAATAGTCCATGCAGCATGAGGGACTGCATTGGAAGGAGTATAGAATAAAAGTCAGAGGAGGAGGTAGTGGAGGAGAGGAATGAAAACTGAGATGAAAGATCCCTGCATTTCATTAACTGATCAGAACTCGAGCAAAAATAGCTTCAAAGTGCTTTGAGGAGGAAAATAGACTAAAGGAGAACGTTATTTAAAAAAGACATGTGGCACATACTGAAGTGATGCACTGCTGGGTGGGAGCACACAGTTCACATTTGCCAATTCACCATTAATTGCACTGCACTGTCGTGTCAGTCTCCGCAGCATTTAAGATGCACTGCATACTGCTGTCAGGAGTTATCAACAACTCTTCCTGGATTATATTTTGCTTAATTACATTTTGGAAAAATCTATTTATATTATATAATATCTATGATTTAACATGACAAAGGTTAAAGGAAAAGCTTGACATTTTGGGAAGGACGCTTATTAGCTTTTCTGGCGAGAGTTAAGTGAGAAGATAGAAAATAAAATAAAATAAAGAAATATAGGAAGATTACCCATATTCTCAGTAGACAACAGTGATGGGTCTTTTAATGCCTCTGCTGTTTTTTTGGCTCCTTGCCTTATATTGAACCATTTCCATTTGGCACCAGTTATGGACCGAAGCAACGTGGAACCAAATCTTTTATGTATTGCTAACATAATTTAATCTGTGAGGTCATATCCAATCATGGCAATTTTGCACTTGATGCTTAATGACATTACCATCCTTCATCCTTGTGACAGCGTCATCATTAGGACAAAATGATCAAAGTATAATGTTGCAGAGTTTACTGCAGGAAAAGGAAAACGTTTCAAGTACGACCATACAAAAGACTGTTTCCTTTACTCGCATCAACAAGAAGCCACTCACTAGGCTGTCAGTGGTCTTTGCTTCTAATTTCTGGTATGAGGACATGACATGACATTCCAACATGGAGTTGTTGTCAGACTTCTCATCAATTATTAACCAGAGTCTCAGAATAAATAATAAATAATAATAGAATAAATAATAATAAAAAATAAATCTGAGGTGAGAAAATACCTATAGAGAAATGCACTATTTCATATCTACAATGCCATATTTGAATATGTGTTGTCAAGTAATTTGCAGTAGTCCCATGATCATAGACACATTCGCTATCTGGTCCGACACATTCATAGTATATTCCTCCTGATCCCACCTCTCTTCCAAGCGACATCTCAACTCACTCCATTTGAGAGTATTGTGAATGGCACAAAAATGTGTGAAAATGATAAAAACCTTATGATGACAGTAACAGAATGAGAGAGGGGATGTTTCTCACCAGGAGGAGCTCAATGGCCCCCAGGATGTACATCGCTCCAGCGAAGGTTGTCCCCAGATAGAAACAGATCCCCACGGCTCCCCCAAACTCAGGGCCCAGTGAACGGGATATCATGTAGTAGGAGCCTCCAGCTGCACACAAACACAACCATGTTAACAGAAAGGTTTGAATGTCGGTATGTACAGTATATGATTAAAAGGCAATGATATGTCGGTATGTATATGAATCAAATACAATATGTCGGTATGTACATGATTTAAATGCAATGATATGTCGTATGTAAATGCAATAATGTAAATGCAACAATATGTTGGTATGTAGTGTATGTGATGTAAATGCAATGATATGTCTGTATGTATATGACGTAAATTCAATGATATGTTGGTAGGTACTGTATATGATGTAAATGCAATTATATGTTGGTATGTATATGATGTAAATTCAATGATATGTTGGTATGTATATGATTTAAATTCAATTATATGTTGGTATGTATATGATGTAAATGCAATGATATGTCGGTATGTATATGATTTAAATTCAATTATATGTCGGTATGTATATGATGTAAATGCAATGATATGTTGTTATGTATATGATGTAAATTCAATGATATGTCGGTATGTATATGATGTAAATTCAATGATATGTCGGTATGTATATGATGTAAATGCAATTATATGTTGGTATGTATATGATGTAAATTCAATGATATGTCGGTATGTATATGATGTAAATTCAATGATATGTCGGTATGTATATGATGTAAATTCAATGATATGTCGGTATGTATATGATGTAAATTCAATGATATGTCGGTATGTATATGATTTAAAAGCAATGAACAGGAACTCTTTTAATGTGCAACTGTATAAATCATTTAATGTAAAAGCTCAAGCACATTTGATTTTTACACAAAGAAAAGCAAGAAACTCCAAATGTCTGAAGCTATAACAAGTACCTGTTGTCTGCTATTTTTACTTGTAAACATATGAATTGAATGTAACACCTGTAATTGATTATATTAATACGTGTTTGTGTAATTTTACAACTTTGCTTTCTCATCTTGTTTTCCAATAGCTGTCATTAACTTCTTTTTATCTTTGTGTTTTACCACAGTGCTTCTATTTCCTAACAGTGGGCAAATAAATGAACTGAGCATAAATAAACAGACCTTAATCAGCACTTTTTAGCAGCATAAAGGCTGGTACCAGTTATAACAGAGACAGTTACAATTGGCTTACAGTTTCACACTTCTCCACAAGCCTGTAATTGGCTCTGACCCCAGCTGTATGTACTTGTAAGACGCAGGCCATCATTACTATGTAACCTAGCATTATAAAATATAGCTACACTGCATACATTAATGTGTATGCATTCAGATGAACGCATACATTCACTTTTACATTTCAGGCATTTGGCTGAAGTTTTGTTTTGTGTAAACGATGTGTGATGACAAGTTAAAGTGCACAACAACTCAGACTAAAGCTTTTAATTTTCCTGGGGATATCAAGCTGCGCCGGATGTAATGTGCCAAAAGCAATCAGTGAAAAGAGAATTTTAGAAGCGGACAGACTCAAACAGTGATGAATGTGTGGTGCCAGCGTCTGCTCACCCACCTGGCACTACTCCATTGGTAGCGATGGCACTCATCGAGATGGCAGTCAGCATGGTCTGCACAGAGAGGGAGGGGAAATGACAGAGGAACATGAAGTCATCATATTTACCAAATCCTGCATATAATGTGAATGTGAAGAGTTGATTGCGGAGTTTCTCATCCTTTAAAAGGTATGAATTTAATACACTGTTAATTAAACCCAAATGTACTGTATGACAAAGTGAAGAACTGCTTTCCATCTGTAAATGTAACAATGTTCATAGTTCATATATCTTTACAATAAAAGGAAAACAAGGATTAAAAAAAAAAAACAAGACTAAGAGTCTACAGCCATGCTAGCAACTATGTTGTACTTTGGCATAGTGGTGCTTTGACCTAAATGCTAATGCCATGAAGCTAACATGCTCACAATGACAATGCTAGCACTGTAGCTATAATAATACTTCCCAAGTTAGCACAAAGACTGAAATCAGCTAGCCTGGCCCTGTAGCATATTAATTAAGCGTGTTAGCATAGTAGGATTGGCTAATCTGCACTAAAGACAAAAGTAGTACATTTATTTTTTGAGCTTGAGGAAAACTTAAAAGATCATCAAAGTTAGTGCAATTCATCGTGAAGGGGGCATAGATGTCTAAACCAAATGGCATGGCAATCCATCCAATAGTCTATTCAATATTTCAATAAAAAGACAACAACACAAAGGTCAACCTCATGAGGCGCTAGAGGAAAACATCGAAGGATCACCAAAGTCATTAGGATTCATCATCTAGAAACCTTCAATGTCTGTACAATGTGCCAATCCAGCCAATAGATGGACAGACAGTTCACTAAACGAGTAAAACGTTTGACCTGCTGGTGGTACTAAAGGAAAGGTCAATGAAAATCTATCCAACAGTTGTTGAGATATTTCAGTCAGTAGTGGGCCGACCAACCATGTTTTTTGTCAGATAAGCCTACCACTTTTAGAAGTTAACTTTTCACATTTTACTTCCCTCCCAGTAATGTCCATGATATCAGCGTCAGCCCTGTTGTATATAACATCCAAATACCCCGTGTTGGATTTTACGGAAGGACCACACCAATTTAAAGCAACGCTAAATGCTGAAGCTCGGTTCTTGATTAGATATATAATAATGCCATCGGGCCTGTCAAGACCGTCAGAGCCCATTCAGACCGCTAATTAAAACTCTAATGTAACTCTTGTGCTGGGAGAGAGGAGAAAAACACCGGAAGAAATGTAAGAGTATGCTAGGATGGATATCTGAGAGAGAGAGAGAGAGAGAGAGAGAGAGAGAGAGAGAGAGAGAGAGAGAGAGAGATGCACGCAGCAAATGGAAGAGTGGGCCAGAAAAATACAACATGACAAAGTGAGAAATAGAGAGAGAGATAGTGTGTGTGACAGTACAAAGACAGCATTAAGATTTCATAATTCTTTCAAACGCTATTGTTGAATTTCTGAGTGTCTTTTACATTGTCCTCACATGAAAGAGAGTGACGGAGCATGAGGAGGAGACGTGAGAGCAGGCTGGTAAAAATCTGTGCCATCTCCTGAAACAGCTGCTACTTATACCTTTTCTCCTTTTTACTGCTGTAATGATATTATTTGTCTAATTGTATTGTACCATTATTGTTCCTTTTATTGTTTTAGTCATTGTTTTAATGTTTCAAAACACAATTGTTTATAGCCTACCGTTTCTTTATACAGCTGTTAGTGGTTCAGCTCCTAAAAGATTATTTTTGGGGCTTTTATGGCCTTTAATTGACAGGATAGTTCAAAAGAAAGAGGGGGGGGTGACATGCAACAAAGGGCTGCTGCCGAGGACTAAGCTTGGCTTTAACCCAGTTTATGAGTTAGTTTTCACATTTGCAAAAAATGTTGATGTATGTATTCAGTGTGAGGAGGCTCTTTCATATTCATTATAACACATTTCATATTTAAAGCAGCAGCGGGACAGAAAACAAAATGTCAACCATGATTAGTCTGACTCGCAGGATGTGGACTGTGCGTAAAAAGGCCGGCCGTAGTTCAGATGGAATTCTCCTCCCCTTCCCGCCCGACACTATTTTGCAAGGGCCCCGTCGCTGCATCCTGGACTTAGCGTGATTGTCCCTTAGTGCGAAATTCTGATGGGTTCAGCCTGACCTTTGTCCAGCGCTGCCATTGCGCTAAAAGTGTGCAGTGTGCAGCTACAGTATGTCTGGCTGTGCAAGACTAACCATGATAGCCAGCTACTGTATGTTTCCCACAGAAAAAATCTGAAATATGTCACGTTAAAAGAGCACAATGGGGAAAAAATGACCAAAGAACTTTTGATCTTACATACTATGAATGAGAGTCTGATTTTAAGATGTGACGCGTTCCTAGCCTCAGTGTATTGTTTGTAATTGTTTGTCACTGTTTGTAATTTCTAAATGTATAAAAAAAGAAAAGAAAAAAAAGTATCACTAAAGAAAAGATGATCCAGTGATTTTACAGATATATTGTTATTGGCGTATATACATCAGCTCATAACTAATCAGAAATTTCAGCACAGAAAGAGGTTTGAGTTTGAATGTTTGGTATAATTAAAGATCCCCTCCAGACGAATTATAAAACATGGAAACAATTGTGGAATAACTTTTTGTCTGATATGGTTTTTCCACAAAAGAATTCAATTACTTTGGAAAAAAATAAAATGCAAATATTCAGATTGAAATTCAGATTGCGATGTCTCCTACTTCAGTGTATTCTCACTGTTTGTGATCTGGAGGGTTCAGGTGCCCACATCTTTTTTTCTGTTATACATATTGGACCAATGACGAACTTCAGATTAGTTGTGATGTCACAAAATCTTACTTGTACATACTTGTACAGTACACGTCTTACACTGAAAACAATGATTGCAGAGAAGCTCTCCTACTTGAGCAGATGATAGGTGAAAGGGGGACTTGAAGTACAGTATATTACAGATTTTTTACAAGTTGTATTGATGTTGTAATTTTTAATTTAGCTCAACTTCAATACTTTTTTGTTCCATTGCGATTGTTGTTTAAAGAACGTTTTAGTTTTCAGTTTAGTTGACTGTAAATAACATTTAGGTAATTTACAACATGCCAGTATATGTTACATCAAAAGAATTTTTTTAAACACCCAAACGTTGATTTTAAAAAAACAACTATTGGCCGACAAGTTATTAGTTTTTAAACTCTTAAAAATCAATATCACTGTGTACTACTACAGGTTATGTCAACATAAGGAAGCTTACTATCACTATCAGCCTCAAAAATGTGGTATCACTATTCTGATTTCACTGGTTTAATGGGTTTTACTTTTGATTTCCTCATGCCAAGTGCTTTGTTTTTGAAAAGTGCCTCACCCATAAATGTAAAAATAATATTATATTACCATTATTATCAATAACATTGAATAATAACTATTTTTTCCTTGACACTGTGTAATATCATTCAGTGGTCACTGTTGTGGTATTCTTGCACTGAAATTCCTGAAGATTAAATCACGACATTTCCTACATTATTTTTTATTAAGGTAACTTAGACCAGCAAGAAAGACTGGGACTTAATAATGAAAGAAAAGTCTGGTGATTCCCAGCCGGTTATGTTGAACTATCATTACGTCCGTCTCTGTGAAGACTGTAATGTGGTTAGTGTCACCTGAGGGCCGAGTGGACTGACAATCAGGAGTGAGGAATGAGTGAGACTGGGCTCTGTTCCTCTCTAATCTGGTCATAATAAGGCCCCAATCTCTTCTCCCAGCACTGCAGATAAGACAGTAATTGTTTAAGTGTTTTATCTGATGTGGGCAACAGCCACACAGAGGTAGTGCGTCGCATACTTGACTCGTAGACTCACCACAAAACTGTACACGACTGTATACGACATCCACCAATTGGAAAAAACATTCAATTTAGACATACTAGTACAGTCACAAAAGGGGCAGATGTACATCAGAAGTAATATTTGGCTCTGGATTAAATGTATTTCAGTAATGGTAAAAAGGCAAAATGTTTTTGTTTAACAAAAAAGGATGGAATTTGTCTTTCAAATATACATATACAGTATATATATTAGCCATTCGATAAAACCCCTGAACGGTGACTGTGCATTAAGTTTGGAGGGTGGTTTCTTGTTTCTTTTTTTTCAGTCTTTTAAAAATCAAAACCATAGAAGCAGAAGTGTAAGGAATGGATTTAACAGTGTGCCTATCTCCTCTAACGTACACTGCAAACCATACCTGGTTTACTACTATAGTAGTAAACTCTTCCTCAAAAGTACGTCATAAGCTAACTTCATTTTTTTTGGTTGCTATAATAAGCATTCAAACAAGATTATTTTCCAACATTTTCTTCCTTATCATACTGTGCTGTGTGGAGAGCTCATTATCATCACCCTGCATTACAAAAACAATGCAGCTTAATTTCAATGTCTTTTACATTGAGCACCAGCTGGTGAGCTGGTGTGCTGACTTTTTTCCTAGGACGCTCTTTAGCTTCCGTCTTTTAGTAAAATAACTTATGTAGCCTTCAAGTGCATATTTAAGGCCTTTTCACAGGCTTCTAATTTAAAAATGAGTCATCTGATAAAGTCTGCTAGAAATGAGAAACCTGCTTTGGTTCAACTGTGTGAAATTAAGGACACATTGTGTAAAAAAATCACATTGAGCAGTAAATCTGCCTACGTTTTTATTGTAAACTGCATGTGTGTAAGAAAAACTTGACAGGCTTGACAACAGTAACTTAAGGGGGTGGGGCTTAGCAAAATGTCCCTTGATCCCTTTCTGTAGATCAATTTGGATGAAGTTCATCGTAATTGTAGATGTATCATTTTTTCTGTCAATGTTAACAGTCTACAAGACTGTCTGGACCACGACAAGCTCCAGACAGGACACATTAACCCCACTGACCTTTCAAAACTCACTTGTCTCTGGTGAGACCGATTATTGAACTTCTGTCCATTTCCTGATGGTCTGTCATTTTCTTGACATGTAGCTAGCAGATGAGCTTTTGTTTTTCAATTGAATTCTATTTTGTCACACTTTATCTTTACTGGTAGAAGTGTCCTACTTTTATTCCACATGACCCCTCTGGGTGTCACTGCAGACAGAGACATTAATAAATGGCATCAATCAGCTGCTGTCACAAACACAGAGCAAAGTTTGTACTGATCTCACAAGGTCACACTCTAATTTGCTGCAAATGTAAATGAACTTGAACTAATGGGTAGATTAAATTCTCTAAAATTTAAGGCTAACAGCAGCTTTTTGTCTCTTATTTTTTCCCGGTCAGATTATGGATAGTCTATATCCTTGACGTTCCACTTCTGGAATTGCTTCGGTGCCGCAGGAAATTTGTCCGGATGCATGTATTTTCGCCTATGTCTGTTTCCTTCCGTTGGATTTATGAGGACTATGGTTGACTGCTCCTCAGATCTCTGCATGGTCCATTGAGACAGCAAGCTAAACTATCTGTCAAATCTGAGTTTTCTCTCGCATGAGTATTTTACAGTAGCCTTGATTGTGATTGTGACTGTTTTTTCTCCCATCCCTGAATTCTGTGTGGACTAGCCAGACCCTCCCCCACTCCACAGCGTGTTGATGGTTTGGCAAAGTGAGACTAGGTGATGGATGGCCAAAAATCCCAACTACTTTACCTGATAACCTCATGTCTGGCAATGCAGACGGCAGTGCTGTTGAAGTCTGCTGTAGTGAGCAGGACGTTCAGCATCTTTTTTCCCACTGACCCAGTTTTATCATCCCACTTTCAGGCAATGCAGGTAATGTGAAACTGTAATGGAGAGTTTCTTCGATAAAGACTATGCCCTACTCTGGTTTGCCAACACTATTTCTCTACGAAGCCAGGAGTCAGCGCATGTATGTCCAAACTCAACATGCACCCACACGCCCTCTGGCCTCCAAGCCTGCCAGTAGAAAACTTCAGTTTATGCCGCCTCGCCATCTGTCTTGTTCACATGAGGTTCAACAGGAGACAGCCTACATATTAGACTAAAGGGACACTTTCCTTCTCAGGCAGTGTGAATGCTAGTTAAACTTGAATAATTGCTAAGCCGCCATGATTACGTCTGAGCCCGAGGAATGTATTTGGCGAAGAAGCAAATTTTCATTTTTAAGAAAAGCCTGCTGATATACCCGTGACGCTGACTGAAAAAGACACTTTAGGTCTGTTTCTTCCCAAAGCTACAGTCAAACTCTGATTTGGCCTTTAGTCAACCCCAGACTTGAGCGGAAATTGGTTTTGACAGGAACGGAGTTTTGCGCTGCCCTGAGAGCGTGTTTCATTACCATGCTTCATTACACAAATGCACAATAGTTTTGTCAAGTACAACTTCATCCATTCACATACAATGGTACAGTAGAGGTCTATTTTCAGTTAGCTGTTTATAACTTGAAATCCCTGTGGACGGTATTGCAGAAGACAACAGTGTCAGGGGAAGGAGATGAAGGTGAGTTTTCACTTTCAGACTGACATCGATGGATGGAGACTGAGCACAAGAGGACGAGATGCAACTGTGTGAGAGAGGTGGAGGAGAGTGGTGGCAAAGTAGGAAAAAAATTGGATGGTGGGTGAAAAGAAAGGGAGAGGAGAAGAGAGAGGAAATAATGAGACAGTAAAATGAAAAAAAAAGGATAGGAGAAATTGAGATGAGTGCAAAAAATGAAAGAGATGAAGGGAGAATAGCATCCTTAGCATTTAAATGAGTCAGGACACAGAGGGCAGACCACCCTTCCCCTCGCAGCATTTGGATTTGAGACGTGCAAGTAATGAGGAAGGCCAAACAACAGATGACTTTCCATCTAGAATATTAAACCTCATTTTATCTTGGTGTCAAGTCTGCATTCATTATCTGGGCTAAAAATACACACATACACACAGCGCTATGTTTGCATGCATGAGCTTGGAGATACACTGACTTTTAAAATGGTTGGGTGTATAATTTTCTAGTTAATGGTATACAGTATAATGTGTCAGCTGTTCCACATGAAGGCACATTCCTTTTATGACTCCCAGAACGTGCGTGGTGGTCGACGGCTCGTTGAAATGTTGCGTGACGCAAGAATAATGATTCAAGTGTTCTACAGTTGCCGATGTGTGCTGATGTCATGCATTCATGTGAATAAAACACGGGGTCACGTTGTATTTTATCCAGCTTCATAGCATGTGTAATTCCTCCCCACTTCAAGTTCTCTGGATTTCACTAAGGTGGGGATCGCTGCGTACATGTATGTACACACACACACACACACACACACACACACACACACACAACCCTGGAGGGCTGGGTGGTTATGTGTTATGTAAGGAGCTCAGGAGGAGAGCGGTGGGGGTTTCTCACACACCGTTCACACTCAGGCTTATCGCCCCAGGGCTGTTCAATGAGCTCAGTGTGACTGATAAGAAAGTGTGTGTGTGAAAAAGATAGAAATAGTGAGAGAAATTGAGAGAGAAAAGGAGGGAGGAACAGAATGTATGTTAAAGAGGTTAAATGCATGAGGCATAGTATAGTATCTGCATTTGTTTGTGTTAGCATGTCTGAACTAGCTTTGATCTTAGAGCAGTTTTACTTACAACGCACAATTTCTGGCTCTGTAAAAATCTCTGATGTTCAGTATAACACTGAGCACCATAATCTTTTCCAGAAGTTTCCACAGAATATTCTCACATTCACCAATGAAACACAATTTAAAAATGATATATCTGATATATATGATATATCTGTTTTTTTCACCTAATAAGCAGCATATTTTACTTTTTTTTAATATCTAGCCTATATTGTAGAGGAAACGATCTATTTAAATATGAAATATAACAAATAAATAATGAAATATTTTCCTCAACAATTACATGTTACATCAATTTTAAATGAGTACAACCATCAAGCAAAAGAAAAAAGAAAAAAAAGATACTGCTTTACCCCAGTACGCGGTTTTACAGCCCTCTCGACACTGTCACAGAGAAACATGATTGGGAAGCATATTGCCTGTGTGTCTGTGCAGGCAACTTTGCTATGGTTGGGATTTGAGGGGGCTGTTCTATAAATACACTCTCTGCTAGAGGAGAATCGAGGCTGCACAAACACACAGACAAGCCAATATACAGTCCTGTCCCAATGCACACTGCAAACCAAACGACACACAACGCTGACAGCCGATAGGCCGCACAGTTTGAATTAAACTCCCTGGTATGGTATGTCACATTACAAGGTTTTGTTGCACTATACATTCAAAAACTGAACATCTGTAATGTTTCCTGATGCAGATAGAAAGCGTTGACACTGGATGTTGTAAAATGCATCCACCAATGCATCTGATAAGATAAGATGTGGGCATCCGGTGAGAAGGCTCATTATATGTTCCCTGATAATTAAATACATCGAACAAGTCAAACACAATCAGTTTGTCACAGGCACTCAGATCACTGACAGCAGCGCTGGGGATCCTGTGGGACAGTGTGTTTTGTAATTTGAGTCTCAAGGCCACGACTGGGTGTCAGCCCAACACCAAAGTCACTCTGACACATGCCATTGACATTAATGGGAACCAGGGACCATCATCATCCATTTTGTTCTTTTTACAGATTTTATGCGCAGTGTCTATAATAATACAACTAGAGCGATGAAAGTGTGGCATTGGCCTTTTTTGTTTTGCATTTCTCAAAGGGAAACATGTTTGAAGATAACCTTCATACCTAGTCATGTAACAGTGGAAGTTACAGCAACATTATACTCACACCAATGGGCAGCGTGATCAAACAGGCTAAATTAAGATATAATTTAAAACGTCCTCCCTTGAAATGCTGCTTTATTAGGGCTTTGTCGGGTTTGAGCAAGGTCAATATTTCCACTTTAGCAAGTTAAAATCGATTAAAATTATTTCCCAAAGGCAATACAACTCAGTATGTTATTGTGTACGCCAAGAGGCTCCAGTGCTACTCACATGGTTGTCCACCTGCCTGCCAGGCAGTGATGAAGGACATTATGTATAAATCTATGTGTAGAATGAAAAGGTAGAAAACAGATGACTGATGCTGTACTTCAGAGTGGGGATTCACTTATTAGCATGTGAGCATTTGAGAAAATGTTAAATTGCATGTTTTCCCATTATATGTGTGCATGTATGGATGTTTAACATGTGATATTTGAGATATATATGTGTATGTGTGTGTGTTTGTGTGTGTGTGTGTGCATGTATGGATGTTTCACATGTGATATTTGAGATATATATGTGTATGTGTGTGTGTTTGTGTGTGTGTGTGTGTGCATGTATGGATGTTTCACATGTGATATTTGAGATATATATGTGTGTGTGTGTGTGTTTGTGTGTGTGTGTGTGTGCATGTATGGATGTTTCACATGTAATATTTGAGATATATGTGTGTATGTGTGTGTGTGTGTGTGTGTGAGAGAGAGTTTGAGGTTTGATTTTTTTTAAGGTTTGATTTTTTTTTGATAAGTAAGATTCCATCAAAAGACCAAAACCAACAATGAATTGATCTTACTAACAAGTATTTACAGTATTGCCATAGTTTCAAAACACATCACTGAGCCACACTGCTGCTCTGATTGACATGTTCCTTCATTATCATGAAAATGGGGCGGGCACTTAAGTTAATCGATCCCACATACAGCATTCTGCTGTTGTAAATACTCGCTACCAGCTGGCTGTAGTCCCATACAAATACACAATTTACTTCTGTTGAGTAGGTTTTGCTGAAAACAATAATGCCCAGCTGAAATTACTCAGCAAAATTAAATTAAAGTACATAATTGGGACCATTTTGTCAATATTTAGGTCTTTAGTGGGAGTGGGAAAGGAATGGACCAATATAAATTCTAAACTAACAAAGACTTAACAGAGGGGTCGAAGTTGACCTTTCCTAATGTTATGAGTCTGCATTTAGAGACTCTTAAAGAGAATTTATGACGCCTTGCACTGGTCTGCAGGGCAGTTAAATCTCAGCTTCAGACAGGAAGAGCCTGGACATAATCATTAGGGAGGCAAACTTTGTGCTATGGTATTTTCTGGACTCCACAGAGGAGGTGGGGGAGAAGAGAACAATATCCATATTGACCATTTCATGGATATAGCAAGGTGATTTGTTAAATAATTATGAGATTGTTTATGGACACAATAACCATATGGTAATGCATGTTTCTGGCTAATGTGGTGAATTAAATACCTGACAAATCAAGGTACTTCATCACATTCATGCAAAAGTCACATGCTTGCATACAATGGCCTTGACCAGCCACACATACAATATTAAAGAGATAGCCATGGTATAAATGGTAGACAGATTAATAAGATATAATAGTGCATCCTTTTACTAATGCACAGCTCATTACCTGTTCACAATCTGTTGCCATGCATGCTATAATGTGCTGTTTTACAGTTTGAGGTCACTCTTTAATGTCAATTTTAAATGTGCAAACTTCAGATTTCAGTATAAACCAGGTCAACCCCCATACCCCCTGAGTGTGCTGCAACAGAAGGGCTAAAATAAAAGTAGGTAACACTCACTGTGGTACAGCACATGAAGACTATGAAGAAAGTCCCAATGACACCTCCAATTCCCACCAACCAGGTCATCCTGAGGAAGAGGATCACTCCGAAGATGTTCTGGATGCACGGCAGGTAGACGCCCATCAGAGTGCCGAGCGCGGGGGCCTGAAGTAGGACGAGAGAGGAAGTTATTGTAATACAAACTCTGAACTTGTCATTGACCAATGGAGATAATATGCGTTATTTCGAACATAATTGATAAGTGGTCATTTCCCAAACAAGATTCATCAGTTGGACTGCACTGTGACACAATTTTGATGATGAAGATTAAGATATCCCTCATGTTGTCCTGGGTCAAACTCTCTTTGGCAAGTACAAATCTCTACTTTCATTAATTTTGGGGCATCTTATTTAATTTTATAACATTTGAAGAACAAATTGAAGTGGTTTTGAAATAGTATTGAGTAAAAGTTGACATATTCCAGTCTGTGATTATCATCAACATCCATTCCTTTTAATTTTAGTCTCAATAATTCCTAATTTCTGCTTTTCTAACTCAAACATTAGGTATAATTTCCTAAAATTGAGGTTTATTGACAATAAATTCCAAAAAAAACTAAAACTAAAGTTAATAAGTTAGTGTTAAAAGTAAAAAAAATGACAAACATTGAAAAAAGTGTTGAAAAAGGGGACAAAAAAGTAAGAAAATGTTAAAAACATCGATAAAATGCGTCAACAAATGTGCTGATTTTCAAGAGTTAAGGCAGTGTATAGTGTAATTTTGAATCTCAGACTACAGAAGGTCAATGTTTAGCTAAGTATCTCTTCCTTATTTGCAATAAGTCTGACACACCAGATGTGCAGGACCCAATGAATGTTACGTGCAAAAGAAAACACACTACAGATGGTCATACTGTACTTGTAGGACAGATTATTACTTTCAAAGGCCCGCTTTGTAATTCTAATATGGTGCTTTAGGTTGAAATAGCTGCTGTTGCAACATAACTGTCTCTGTTTATTTTTTATCTATTGTTGATGTGTTTTCCAACATAACTGTCTCTGTTTATTTTGTATTTATTGTTTTTGTTTTTTCCATTATGCCAGAGTCAACAGACTCTTTCTTTCTTTTACTCTTCCTTGTAACTGTTGCAGCTTAACATGCATTTTAAACTGTAATGTTTGCGAGTTATTTAAGTATTTAAAAGTTAAAAGGCTCAATTCATCCTCCCAATTGCTCCTTTTATTTCATTTTTTTATTTAAGGATTTCCCACATTGCTTTCTGTGAACCCTTTGTTGATTTCCAACTCCAGTACAATAATTACTTTGAGTCTAACAAACTAAGAAAACTTGGAGATCCAGAGGCAGCCAGGGGACCAATACGTTCAGTGGATGGATGGATGGATTATTATTTTTCTTCTTTACAGGCTCCTTTATTGCTGCAGTGCTGTCCCTGGTGTGGATCAGTGGACGAAGAGAGAGCTGCTCTGTACGTTCTCACACACCACGGAAATCTGTTTCAAGGCTGTTCCATCAAGGCAGTTACTGACACACAAAGACTGAAGATGTATTGTGTTGTACGCCGGATTGATAATTAAGGTATTTCTTTTCCTAAAGGTTTTTAGGATGTTCTTAATGTGTGTGTGTGTGTGTGTGTGTTTGTGTGTGTGTGTGTGCCTATTTGTTGTGAATGAATCTGTCCTGTGTGTGTGTGTATATTTGTGTGTATCTGCATCAATGTGATGGCGTGTATTAAATCTGAAGGACACATCAGCTGACCCTGTACATAATAGAGAAATATTAATTTTCTGCCCAAGGACAGCTTGGCCAATGATAGGCAATTATGCCGATTTCCAGCCATGACCTATTTCATCAAGTGGGAGCACAGACCTTCACATCACATCCAGAACTGTCACATCACTACATCGCAGCAGGGATTTCTCACAAAACAGGTGCATATTCCTCAGATTGGAAACAAAATGGGTGATAATAATCCATCTCAAAATAGGGATTACAAACTGTATTAAACAACACACACACACACACACACACACACACACACACACACACACACACACACACACACACACACTTGAAGGTTTAGTAAATCTGTTCACTTATTTACTCTTATTTAATTTAGAGTTGTTTTCTAATTCTGTCTACCAAATCATATTTTTTAGAATGGGATCATACATACTGTTGAACTACTTAATCATACATTTTTAGTTTAGTCTAGTGTAGTCTTTAGTTAGTCTTTAAATGGATTCATTACAAATCCAACACACACATCAGATAAATGGGTTAAAAAAACCTGAGATGTTATTGATGCAAAACATCTAAAAACCGGCCCAGCCAGTCCTATCCTAATTTAGAGCCAGCCATTTAACTATGTCCTGTATATGAGCTAAATGCGCCGTAATAACTGCTTTTCTTTTTTTCTTGGCACTGCATATGCCTGTTTTGGGTTTTAAATCTGCACACTGTCAGAGTTTTTTTATGCTGTTATGAAATATATTAGCAACATTTTCATAGTTTGTTCACAAGAGAGCACTGACAAGTTTTTGTTGTCCTGATGTGGTCACAATTCTTTAACAACCACATTAAAAAGGTATTATGTTTTTATTCTGTGTTCATGTGAAAAAAGACAATTGAACAATATTTAATTTACAGACTTTTTAAAGTCTCAAATCTCAGTCGACATCGATCTCAAAGTCCAGAATCAGTCGGGCTGTGATCTTTTATCTTCTGTCTTCAGCTTCAACATTGCAAAAGTTTTTTGAACACTGCTTGGTTGTCAGTGATGGTCACTAATATATTTATTCACAAGTTGTTATTAAATTGCTGTAACAGGATTTACACTACAAGATGGAGGATAAAAACAAACAGTCCAGCACTGGGAAGAGACAGCAGATGCTGAATTCATAAACCAGACTTTTAATCAAATCATCCTGACAAGTGGCTGACATCAAATGAAAAATATTGTGTCTGAAGCTAGAATATGTGATTTGTTTGGAGCGGCTTGCTTCTCAGTATTAATAATGCAGAGAGGAAAAGAGAGAGAGAGAGAGAGAGCAAGTCCAAACAGGTCTTGCAAATATAATTATCTTTTTAATTTCCTTCAGATAAACAACAGAACAAGAGCTCACACTTGGAACTGTAATTGGCAAGCTTATCACACTGGAAACCCTTGATCTGCTTGTGAAGAAACGTAAATGGCTTATAAACATGTTGAATCTTATCATATCATATCATAAAATTGTATCATATATCTTATATCACTGTATCATAAAATTCTACATATCCACACTCATATTTTTCTTGCAACTGTAACACAGAATTTCCATTTGGGAATCAATAAAGTATTTCTGATTTTGGATATCACACATCATATGTCCTATCGGAACATATTTTATATCATGTGTGTTATGTGCACATACGCTGCATCACATATTGTTTCACACCATAATGGGAATGTCCATTAACCCAATGTGGCATACAGTCAGGGGTGGAAGAAGTACTCTGAGCATTAACTGAACTAAAAGTAGCAATACAACAGTGTAGAAACACTATATTATAGGTAAAGTTTTGTTTGCTATTGGCATTACATATACTCAAAGTACCAGTCCAGTATCATGGTAGTGGCTTTTAGTTGCAGAAGAGAGTAGAAGAAAAGCAGCAATGGTGAAAAAATAAGACCAGAGATTTCTTTTTCTTTGTTTGGGCCGACGACGAGGTGGAACTGTTACTGCAAGTAACACGCGACTACAAGGCGACAAAGGTGGCAGAAACACACACTGGAAGTCTGTCTGACTCCACTCTGCTGTTCAAAAGCATGGCTGTAAGTTGAGAATACAGAAATGCTTTGGAGAAAGAACAACAATGGTAAAAAGTAAGACCAGGGGTGGAAACGAACTGAAAGGCAAATGTTACTGAAAGGTAAGTGTTACGAGAGTGGCCTAAGTCAGAGTGAGAAAGGCAGGTGCGTTAGGTGGGGGGACGTCAGTGCTTGTGTGGCCGAGCAAGGAAGGAGAGCGAGTGGTAAGAGTCAGTGAAAGTAGCTCATGAGTGCAGCTGTGAGGGAAAAAGAGATAACAAAGGCGATGTAAAGTGAATAAAATAATAAAAAACAATAAAATACTGCTGCTTTGTCTCAGCGAGGTCAGAGCAGTGTGAATGCGTGGTGTAAAACGTAGGAACATGGAAAGCTTCTATCACGTGGACGTGCCAACAGTTTTGTTGTCATTACTTAGAATTCCTTTAAGCTTTAAGTACAATAGTTAAATAAATGTACTTACTTGCTTTCCACCATTGCATACAGTAGCATGACATGCAGGCGACGTATCATTGACATGTATTATGCACCAGAATGAAACACTGTGATAAAAAGAAACTATATTATAATATTCTCATTTTAGTATCTAAACAAGCTATGCACTGTTCAGCAAACTACTGCTGAGACATGGTTATTGTCTTTAGAAAAACATTCCTTCCACCTTCTCATAACGTTAAAGGACGAGAAGTAGAACTGTCAAGAGCGAAATAAAGTACTGCTCAGTGTACTGTTGTACTTAAAGGTGCCCTGTGGAGTTTTTATGTAAAGAAAGTTTTCCATTTCCTTTCACCCTGTATAACCCTGCATGCAATCTTAATTAAGTCGTAATTAAACGACTCTGCCATGAAGACCGCGGGTAATATGACAGCTACTGTAGTTTGGAAATTAGCGGTATGGACAATGAATTTGCTGAATTTACCTTTTAGAACTGAGGTGAGAAAAGAAGCTAAGGTTAGCGACTGACTCCCCGCTGCAGGAGACGTTGTATTACCGTTACTGTTTAAAATCTTTATCAGGTTTACTTAATTACTTCAAATTAAATTGTAGTAATGTTCCTTCAGAATTTTGTTTTCTTTCTAAACAGTTAAACTGTTAAATCATCTGTTTCAAGTAACGTTGTTACTACGGTACCATCTATGTGCTGGAGCGGTGTTTAGCTAGCAAATAAGCCCATTGATGGCAATGTTATTGTTCATATTTTGGCACTATGTTAAGTAATGACAGTAGTAGTGGTCATATTGAGTTAAAATGTGGTCTGAGATGCACATTGCAAAATGTTATGCATCTGGACTTGTTTATTAACGGTAGCTCTGTGTGATAGTTAGCTCTGTGTGATAGTTAGCTCTGTGTGGTAGTAAAACAGATTTTATTCTGATCTGGTCTGTAAATCCTACTGGAAACACTGTGTGCATGTCCTAAAGAAAGAGAATGTCAGTATTTTCTTTAAGACCTTATGAAACAAGCATGATTGAGTATTATAGATCTTGTTGTATTATTTTTTTTTACATGCGGTTATACAATTGCCAGTTAAAAAACAAGTGTAGCTGGTAGATTTTGGAATCCGACAGCTACAGTTGCAGGCGAACAAAAACGTTAATTTCCATCCCTGCCTCGTATGCATGTACGAGGTAAAATACCACTGGGACCCACACTGAAAAACATTCCTCCATAGTGCTCCTTATGGTCGAAAACTCCACAGGGAACCTTTAACAAGAAACTGAGTGTTGCTGTGAATGCTGAGGCGGGATGCAAGAAACGGTAACAAAGTCTATATTTTCTGTATAGGTTGAATGTTTTCAATATTGAGTGAAAGGTGATAGGTGTTATTTTACAGATCCATCATATAATCAGTTCTGACCTTCTCGGATATTTGTTGATACGGCAATTTGAATGTGGGTAACAATGACTGACTGGGAAACATTGTCAAGGTGGAAAGAAAGAAAATCATTGGTGAGCAGCAGCGTTCTTTGTCAGTCATTTTTTAGTTGAAACTAAATCCATTTTCTGAAAACCAGAACATTTTTTAAAGGAATTAGACATCCTCCCTTTAAGATGCAATGTTTCCTTGGTTTCACAGACAGTTAATACTTTTATATTATCCCTATTATTATTGTTGCAGTACTCTTTGATATCTATAATTGTCTCATTGTGTTTTTGTTTGGTTTTATGATGCTTTACAGCGAAACATCATTTCATTTTGTGCAACAATAAAGATCTGAAATCTTCTGTGTTGCTATTATTCTGTAGATGTCTTCAATGTTATATTCAGCTACACATTTCTTGCTTTTGTCAGGTGTGTATAGTTTCTACTCTGTAGAGCCGAAACGTTACCTACAACCTTGCCTCTTCTACAACCTAATCCTCGCAGCAGGGGATCTCTAAACTTTCAGCCTCCTTGTGCTTTAATCAAAGCTCCACATCGTGACCTCCACAGGTTGCTGTGGGGAGCAGCTGAGTGCAAACCTCGTCCATCTCTGTCACCTCCCCTACCATATGATAATGAGTCACACAGTTTGGCTGTTGTCTAAGCTAATGCAAATAAGATTGTGACTCACTGTGAGTGCCCTTCAGTGTGACGGGTAGAGGATTTTTTATCATCTGCTTGTCGAGAGTCTTAATAAAGTATTTCTTTTTTTTTATGAATACTGAAATCCTGAATGGGCGTCAACCTATAAAACTACATTTGTATTATGTAAGTAATTTGTACATTTAGTGGAATAGTTGGCTCTCTGTGTACCAATGATACCATGTGAAGACGCCGTTTCGGCCGCGGGTCCAGTATCACTGTCTAGTGTTTCCTTCATTAATACAAAACCAAGAGAAGACATATGCTAAAAAAAAAGTCTGCATATTTTCAAATATGTCCTGTCAGAAAGACAGGACATATTGTTAATAATTACAAGGACAATGTCTTTTTTGTTTTAAACCATCACAAACTATAAGGATAAAAAAGACTAAATGTATGATTTCCAAACACACTGTTATATCTTTTCACCTCCAAATGATTTTCTCTTCATGACTTCTCCCCCCAGTAGCAGTGTAATTAAATAGACTTGAGCTTCTATTGACGGGTTCTTCAGGGACTTAAAGTGTAATGTACATTAGCAGTCAGGTGTTGCAGGAAGAAAGGTAACCCTGCCATCAGCACTTTGTTGTTAGACCCAGAACTGCTGCTGCAGCAGAAAGTGGTCTGAGGTCAGTTTGTAATAACAGGTAAGTTATTAGAAGGGAAACCTGTGAACATTTACATGCAACCGTAGACACAGCCCTGAAGAGGATGAAGGCCCTGGAAGTCCTTTCAAGGTGGCTGATTCTAATAAAAAGAGGATTTCTAAAATTACAATGACTTTGTTTTGTGGCATTTGAAATCAAAAAGGTGAACCTTGTATTTCGCAGTCTCTTTTAATAGGAACAAAATCATTCGCGTTATTCACTTCAAACAGATCAAAACATAAAAATAGTTTCAGATATAGTTCCAGCCATGATACCAACTTCGTAGTAGTTTTTTTATCAAAAAATAGATAAGAAAAAAAGTATGGCTTTGTAAATTTAAACAGCATTTTGAGGTTAGACTGTAAAACCAAAACAGATAACATCTTGGCAGAATAGCTTGTGAAAAAGGCTTTAACAGTACTGTAAAAAATGAAGTGAGATATTGTTGTCCTCTAATGTTTTTCATACATATCTGTAGACTCAGAGGAAGGCAGGTTTAAAAGAAAAGATCGACCGAAAATAATGATTACAGATTTTACTAATCTGCCCTAAAAGGTGTATGAATACTACACAGTATTACAGCGCAAAGGTGTTTATGCCCCATAACACTCCACCGGAGAGTAACGTAACCAAAATAGGCAACAACTCTCTCCAGACTGCAAGATGTCATTTCTCCACCTGCTCCGCCAAACAATGCAGAACCACAATTAAGCAGACCTTGTATGTTGGGCCGCTGTATGGGTGTCTGCAGCAGCTGAGTGATAAATTATAATCCCCATTGAACAATGGGCAGGCTTTGAAAAACAGTGTGTGACTGCTAGAAATCCTGGGTGTTACATAAGATGTACAGACACAGATAATAGAAACTGAGAGGGCTTACACGGAGTCTGAGAACCTGAACATGATAAAACACCTCTGTGGGTTTGGTACACAGCCACCAAAACAAAAAGATCTGGTGAACTAATGGATGCTTCTAATGACTTTATATTGAGAAATCTCCTGAAACAAATGAAATGCGTGTGTATGCATTGAATCAATTGGGGGGGGCTGGATGTTTATTGAAAGTGCCGCTTTTCTATTTTCATTCAATTGGTGTTTCATTTGTGGACGGGGATTGCAGTCCTGTCCTGCGTCTGCTGGTAGATGCATTCACACACACACACACACACACACACACACACACACACACACACACACACACGCACGCACACACACACACACACACACACACACAGAATGTGTGTCTGTTTAATGGGCTTGGTGCCAGCAGAGTGATGATTTCCCTGGAGAACAGGCCACAGCAAGCAAAGGCAGCACTGCTGCAGCGCCACAGGTTGGCCAGTGTGGCACCACTGAACTAGGAAGGAACAGCTGCCCGCCGACCCCCCTGGGAAGTGTAGTGAACCCACCGAATGGATGGCTCAGGTGTGTTAGACAACAGGACCTTTCAGTACATCTGCCGTAGCACGTACTTCAGATCCAATGCCTCCTGCTGCCCTACCACTTACCACTAGCCTTTCACCAGGCTGGACCTCTCTCTCTCTCTCTCTCTCTTTCTCTCTCTCTCTTCTCTCTCTCTCTCTCTCTCTCTGCTTCTCTCCAGCCTCCTGCAGGAGCACTTTATTTATGATCCACTGAGCAATAACCAGACACAATGTTATTGCATTCATCATTCTGACACTGCCTTTATCAGTAAAACAACAGCACTGATCATTTGTTTCATTTTTTTTTAAATCCACATGCGACCACTTGCGGTTGTGAGAATAATTACTTTCCTCTCAAAGTAGCAAATGTGACGTTGTTATGTCGCAGCACCTATTAGAAACCAGGTTGTGGTGGATGGTTGGGTCGGCATGTGACTGACATAAGGTAAGGATAGAGAAAGATTGTGTTAATGGTAAATATGATAAGAAGATAAGAATAATGATGGCTTTGCAATTTCAAATACTGCATTGACCTTAGACTGATGAATCTGAAATATAACTTATCATCCAATGTCTTTACAAGTCTTGCTTTCTACAATATATGTGTGCATGGAAACCACGGTGTAGTTCAGTTTAGGTAAAGATCGTGGTTATGCTAAATAAATGATGTTCTGGTTAAGGCCTTTATACACTTGAAACGTTTCTTTTGTGCAATAATTCAAACGTCAATATCATTATACTATTAATATATTATAACAATGTTTTTGTCATCTTTCACTGAGAAGCCGGGAATATTACTTGGCAATATACAAACTTGTGCCCCCACAGCCTTATTTTGACCCTAAAATTGATGAGGCTAACAAAGGGAGGGCCTTTTCTCTGCTCAACGTTTAAAGTTTGGAGACGAGAAGAGTTAAAAAGGGAAGGTGAAAGCAAATTCACATCCTTGGTTAGCTGCAGGGGAAGGAAAATGAAAGAGGGCTGAGGAGTAGGGGAGGAAAGTGGGAAGGCTACATACATCTGAAAGGAGTTTCAGGAGATAAAAGGAAACCTCCAGCCCCCCGGGCTCTGGGACACCCTGGCAACCTGCTTAGGCTGGCAAAACCAGTGTTGTCTTTTACTGTAAATCACTTCTTACAAGAATCCTTCTATGCTCAGCAGCCGTACCAGAATCTACTGCACGTGGTTGAATGTTCATTAATTCCTTATCGGAGCTGCACATTGACTTTGTAGGCCAGCTGATAAGGTCACTGTAGGAACATCATCCAATTGTCCCCACTTTCTACAATAGAGCAATAGAATTACCAATACATAATCAATTCATGTGATAGCTGAGTCATTGTCATTATTTAACACATTCCTGGTGGATCTTTTTCTGATCTGATTGGGTGAGAACTTAGAAGAGAGGAGAAAGGGATAGAAGAGAGGCATGAAAAGAAAAGATAAGAGGATAAAACAAAAGGAAAGCAGACAAGAGGAAAGAATGGGAGAAGGTAGGTAAGGTGACTTAAGGAGAAGAGGAACAGGAGGGGATAGAAAGGAAAAAAGAAAGTAAGAGAGGAAAGGCGGGAGCAGAGGGGAGAGGAGGAGGAAGGAGATGAGAGGAGGGCATTGGAATAGAAGGGAGAGGAGGAAACAAGGGAGGAGTCAAGAGGAGAGGAAGGAGATGAAGAAACGAGAGAGGAGAGGAGCACACTTTCCGTTGTATTTTTGAGGAGGCAGAGACAGAGGCATGAAGTGGAGCGGGTTAGGTGGAGGGAGAGGAGGGGAGGCTAATGACGGTAGGGGAGGCAGACTGGGAGCTTGTAACGCCATCTCCACGCTCTGCTGGCCAAACAGGAGCTGATAGGGCAAATGTGTTTCTGCTCAGGTGTGCTGAATTATTAAATAGACAGTCAGAGGAGAGGCCAGCCAACATCAGCCCCCTGACCGGCTGTGGAGGGTCAACACTGTGTGCGTGTCTGTGTGTGTGTGTAACAGCGTTATCCACTAGTGATCTGTAAAACACTGACTGCTGTAGCTTAACATGCTCTGTGGTGCTGAAATAGCGTATATGTACCTTACTAGAATATTCTAGGTTTAAAGACTCCACAAAGCTTCATATGTTCCCACCAGTTGTGAAAGCTCTATTTAGCTGCGGTACCAGATTCAAGGCTAAAAGTCTCCTTATCCAATAATGCACATGTGCGGCTGAACAGAAGATACACACTGAAATTCAGGTCAGCAGCAACCTGGCTTGGCTGAAAGGAGAGCAGGTGAGTGGAAAATAGTGTCTACACTGTAAAAACCTGCCTACAAATGACCCAAAAAGCATTGAGTCTAGAGAAATGGGATAGTGTCAAACAAAGAATCTCCCAATCAAGTAAGCAAAAATGATTTCTTGGAAATCAGGCAACTAAAAACATCTTAACACTAACTATAAAAAAAAGACTTCAGAAATTAGGATAAAAGCTCCTAAAGCCATATTATTTGATTAGTAATTCAGCCCAATCAAGTTTGAAAACAAAATGGAAGTTTTATTTGTTTTATCATGGATTAGAAAGAAAAAAATAAGATTTAAGAGCCTAAAATGAGATATAATGAATTTCTTGCATTGTCATTTTTTCAGTGTAGCAGAGCTGAAAGCTTTACTTGAGTAATCTATGAGTTGATGGACAGAAAAAAACAATCAGCAACATTTTTAAAAATCAATTAATAGTTTTGGGGGTTTCTAAGCAGAAATGCCAGAAATTAGCTGTGTCCAGCTTCTGGGATAGGAGGATTTTCTGCTTTGCTTTATCATATATGACTGTGCATTGAATATCTTAAGTTCCAGGAATTTAAAAAATAATAACAATAATAACAGATTGATCAATGAGGAAAATAATATTAAACTGCAGTAGAACAAAAACCTCCACTTAGCTTGTTAGCCTGGTGTCTTCACTAAATAGACAAAATGTGAGGTGTGAAATCTCAGTTTAGCTCCGCTGTGAACTCATATGCACGCAGCTGTAATATAACATGACATTAATCAGGGCACATCCTTCAGAGGGCTGCCCATGTGAACACTGATACGATGCGCCGGGCTAATGAGAGAGGGTGGCAGCAAAAAAAGGGGAGGGTGAGGGCAAAGATAAGAGCAGGGGCATAAAACAACTATGAGGGAAACATTTACATAACATTAACGTGTCAAAAAAAACAAAAACAGAGAGATGTTCCTGTATTTCTACGCAAGAGCACTCAACTACAAAATGACTTGAAAAAAAGTAAAGAGCGGTACATTTGGTCGATGCACAAGAATTTACAGAGCAAAGAGCAAATGCTAAAGGCCAAGTTACAAGTTTGTAATTTTAATACACACAGATTTTAGGTTCAGCACCCGTGTCAAAGCGATAACTAAATCAGCCTTTTCTAAAACAAGCCGGAGTTAGAGGTCTCACGTCCAGACAAGAGTTAGAGAAGCTCATTTTCATCTCCAGCCACATCCTCCAGCACTACTAACAGGTTCCTCGTCTTCTATTCCAATAAAGATCATTAGACAACAGCAACATAGTATATTCTTGACTGAACATTTTACTCCTGCATGAATCTTCCTTTTTGGCTACCATTTAGTTCTCACATTAGGAAACCTACTGTAACTGCATTGCAACTGTATATCTCATTCATTATTGTATGTATCTATTTGTGTTTTATGATGATTTCATCTTCCTTTCCTTTTCCTCTTTATTGTGTTGGCAGCGCTACAAACTGTAAAAACAACACTGACATATTGTTACTTTATAAACTTGTTCTACTGTGCTTTCCTCTCTACTCATCCAGCCGATACAGAGCAACATTAACATTTATTTGGAACTGAGTCATCATCTGATGAATGTAAATCAACAATTCAACATAACTATGTTGACCAGCTAGTTGCTAATTTTGGTTGTCTGCTTTTTGGTGCTTTGTAGTAGTAGTGTAGAGAGTGTTTTAAAGTTTTTTTTTGCTGAAATCTAAAACAGTGAAGTTGCAGTCCAGAGACCAAAACAACGAGCTGAAAGAAGCTAGAAGTGCTCCAAAGATGTAAACGGGAACTGTAGAGTTGTTGATAAATCTCTGTTGGTTTATCACCAAGTCATTTTATACACTGTTAATATAACACATATGGATTCTTTAAATTGGTTTGTAATACATGTATTTGCCTTAAATAAAACACTTGAATTCCCCCTGTGGTTGAAAGGTGCTATTCATGAACTTGTGAGCGAGGTCAGGGAAGAGAAAATTGCCGGCAGATCAGCTGCAACTGGTTTCTATTTTAACCTGCGCGACCTCCAGACTGCTCCCTCATGTCACATGCCAACCAAATCTCTAATCTTGGCTGTAACACTGCGACAAAGAAAGCCCGCTGCTTCGCTCTCCCTCCTTCGCAACTTACTCCCTCACTCACTCCAGGGACTGGTGATGAAGGAGATGGAGAGCGAGGACGTGAGAGAGGGAGTGGAGCGAGAAATAGAGAATGAAGGCGAGAGAGAGAGAGAGAGGGAGAGAGAGGGAGAGGTCGCTGTGTGAGCGATAAAACGCCACAGGCTTCCTTAATGAAAAGCCTCTCATGGCGATGGAGAGATTGCCTGTGAAATGGGCTGCTGATTGGAGAAGCAGCAGCTTGGTGCAGTGTGCAGACTAATTAAAGTATTGAAGGGGTTGGGGTGACAGGGGAAAGATTAGACCTGCCCCAGGGTTAGCCGAGCCGAGGGGAGCCAGACAAATACAGCTTACATCTGGGACAACTACGTGGGACAATGGGGGAATATACCACAAACAGTGATGCCATTTTGAACCATTGCTTTACTCCCATGTGGACACTGTTGTTGATTGCAACATAATAGATAGTATCTTTAAAACCTGTTTAAAGGTTATTCCACCAAAATTACATCTCTTTCTAGAAACCGTCTCCCTGTCTCCCTTTCCATTTCTTCCATAGACGGTAGTTTGTGCTTGCAGTGAGGTCTGTGGATTATCTTGATGGACTGAGAAATTCTGGAAATAAATGTTGCTGTTGATGTTTTTAAATGTAATTTGGATTGTATTGGGCTCGAGGCAGAAATTTCAAAAAACGTGCAAATAAAACCAAATGTATCTGCACGGCTAGAGACCACAAGAAGCAAGTGGAAACACATTGTATTATAATGTTTGAGTGAACAAACCTTTTACTGTGTTCGTTAGTATGTATTGTGCTCAAATGGATTAAAATCAAACTGTCCGTCATCAGCAACAGATGTAGTTTGTGTAGTTGTCGCTGAGATAGAGATAGAGATAGAAGTTTTTTTTAACAAGCGTAGACAGCCATGGTAGCAGTGAGACTGCACCCATGTAAATGAAAATATTGCAATTTTGCAGGTGAGAAACAAGCAAGGGAACCTTACTGAGTTGAAGGGAAATAATGGAAAAGTGACTGACATGTCAGGAGAAAAGCAAATATATAAGGGAGAAAAATAGCCGGCTGATTGGGCTCCTAGGAAGACAGACTGGGTCAGAGATCAGAGAAAAGCTGTCAACCTGCCACTGCTGTGGCTACTCAAAATGACCAAACTGTTTTTAACTCACATGGTTTGGAGTTTTATAAGAAATATGTTATGTGAATCAGTCCATTAGTCTGTCACGCTAATTTGGGACAACTTCGTTCATTATTTGCAATATCATCATTGTTATCGTACGTCTCTTCTCATTTCAGCTTTGCAATGTCACATCCCGCCTTGCTGCTAAAACCACCGTTACCCACAGGCTTAATAATGTAGCTGCTTGTCTGTCCATCAAGTGCTGAAAAGTAAACTCCTTCCTGCTCAATCTCAACACCCAACAGCAGAAAATACCAGGGGATGATGTGGAAGGAACCTATTAGTGAGTGGCATTTAAAATGCAATCCAGAAACACAAACAGGGAATTTATAATATCAATAGAGAATGATTGACAAGTTCTTTCTCTCCAGTGAGTATGCTAACAAAACAATCATAAACTCTGCTATTAGGGATTCATGATGAAGGAAAGGACAAATCTATATTTGGGAACCCTTAATGACCATCTCCTGGCAACAAGCATAACACACACTGTCCTCAGGTGAACACCTCAGGGTGCAAAATAAACAATATATCACCAAATGGATATCCACCGCAGCGTGATATATCTATGCACACTTCATCAAAACAGCAGATTTTTGTGAGATGATTTTAGTAATTTGTCTTAGAAGGAAAGCAGACAGCTTAAACAATATTTTCAATATTATTATTAATGTTGTAATTAGTATCAAACTTGTACTGGAGCAGCAGGGAGAACTTCTCTGCAGCATGCATATCTGATTACAACGAGCTGCTTTACCTCAGCAGTTACAAGCATTATAATGCATTAAGAAAACACTACATTTATTCTTATTACACACAATGACGCCAGAAAACCCATTAGTGCTTTTGTTTTTACTGCAGGGCACTTAATCTCCTGCAGTTCTTATTGATTTATTGTAGAAATACAAGGACTTATTGAATGGAGCAGGTCAGTTTCACCTGAATTTTAAACAGATTCTACATCCTCATGCATTGAGAATGTGTCGTGTTTGCTTCTATAGAAGAAGATTACCATAGTTTACAGTAAATTAGTGTGGTACGGACAGCTCAGAATATGATTTACATGAAATAAAAGAGATGAAACTGGGGAAGAAATGCAAATAGGCTGCTGATAATGTGCCACTGTTTGTATGGAGATTGTATTTTTGCCAGAATTTTGTATTGGTTTAGGTATTTAAAAGTTAAAAAAATCTTTAATTTTTTGGACAATTAAAACTGTAAAAAGCCTATTTTCAAAAGCAGATATGGATTGCATTGCATCCAATTATTATTCCTTTGAATTGAATTTTGTATATACAGTATATAATATATATTCTCTCCTCTAGTTGACAGACAGTTAACAGCGCATAACAGCAGGGTGTAAGATGCAGGCAGGTGCAGCATACATGGAACACCATAACCAAGTGGCCGGCAAAATGTGCAACAACATCTGTGCCGAGCATGGGCGGGAAGTACCAGTTTCAAACAGTGGCTGAGAATGACCAGATCCAGACCAGTGGTTCCCCTATAATTGTACATATAATGAATATAGGGGAGAGTATTAATATTTGGCATACATTTCTTTTCTGGCCTGGCGGGTTGCTAGGCCAACGGGAACCCCCGCCAGACAAAAAAAAAAGTATTCCAAAAACAATGCCAAATATTCAGTGTTTCTCCTATACACACACTTGTGGGGCGCTGGTGTTAAGAACCGTGGTTGATGACACATAATTATGAATTTTGACTTATTGTTTTCTACAGGACAAGAAGTTAAAGATCTATGTACACAGCAGCATTAACACCTATGGCTAGGAGAGAGTTGTACAGCCTGACAGGGACAATGGTGTTAACAGCTGAGCTAAAATCAAGGAACAGAACAAGTGCATATATGGAGTTGGACTCGAGGTGTTGGAGAATGAAATGTAAACATTTGATCCCAAGGAAGGATTGTGGAAAAGGTGCACTGTGTCTTCTTCGGTGTGTGTAGTGTACTTTTCTGTATGTTGTCATCTGGAACAATGTGTTGCACCTTGCACACTGCATCATCTACTCCCCTATTTACCCTGAATGCCAACTGATGAGGGTCTAGTGTAATACTGTATTCTCTAAGTTCCTACAGACTAGGCGCTCGAGCGCCTTTATGACAACAGACATGAGTGCAACAGGCCTGTAGTCATTGAGGCAGGTGACATTGTTTTTCTTAGGCACTGGGATGATCATGGTGGATTTAAAACAAGCAGGTATTATAGATGTGGTGAGAGACCAATTGAAAATGTAAGTGAGTTTGGGAGTAAACTGGTGTTTGGGAGTAAACTGGTGTGCACTGGCTGTGTCTGAGATTGAAAAAGGGGGGTGACCAAACAACCCGGGTGAGAGAGAGTGAGAGAGCTTGTCTGAGCTTCACTGAACTCAAATCTATAGTAAAAATCATAAAGCCTCTCAGTAAGGGAGGGGTCAGAGTCTCTAGAATATGATGCTTGGTCTTGTAGTCAGTGATTATCTGCAAGGCCTGCCAAACGCCCATAATGTCATGGACTTGGAGCTTGTTTTCAACTTTTACCATATCATTTGCTTTAGCTGTTTTAACTGCCTTTTGAAGTTGGTATTTAAGGAGTCTGTATTGTACTTTGTCACCACATTTAAATGCAGCATTGTTCTCCCTGCATAGCCGCTTTACTTCCTTGTTGAACCAAGGCTTGTTGTTACTGTAGGTGGTGACACTTTTGGTGGGGATACACACAGACTCAGAAATTTATGTGGGACATTACAGTGTCAATGAAAATGTCAATATCAATGTCAATACTCCAGTGAGTAATACTAAAGATAATACAGATGATGCTGTTTTGCCCTCATTGTTTTCAGTGAAGTTTACTGGAAGTGATATATTGCACTCCGTTTAAAACTAATAGCCTTTTTTATGCTTGAAAGAAAATAAGCATTGCCAACGGACTATATTTAAAAAGAATATATATTTTAAATATATATATATATATATATTGGTGGGGTTTTTCAAATACCTTGACGGGTTTCTTGCGCGATGACTCAGCCTCGTTGTTCTCGGCCTCCTCGTGCTCCTTGCTACCTTGTGGCAGGTTGGAGTAGTTGGCCAGGCTGCTGAGAAGAGATGCCACCATAGGACTTGTGTCCATCTCCTCCTGTAGAGACAAAAACCAAAAGGGCTGGAATCAGTGGGTTTATCAGGGTTTTTAAAGGAGATGCAATTCTTTAAAGAGTGTGAGCCCACAGCGTTGGTACAGCTGGTAAAACTGCATTTTAACCCTCTCAGCCAGCCAGGTGAAACAGGTGCTGTGACAGTAATAATGTACTGTACTCAGATAAGTAACTATTTTTGGTCAAAAACAAAACAAAGTGCTTATACAATAAATTGTTCATTTTCTGATTTTGTTTTCTATTTGTTTAATCTACAATTCCAAATGTAAATACATTTGTGCAGAGCTGTTGCAAATTGCCTTGCTGAAGTTCTTTGCTGTAGCAGTGTGATATTTGCTTGCATTAACCTGAGGTTCCAACATGTCCTTCACACAGTAATTACCCTCATTAACAGATGTCAGAGACCCCATTCAATCACTGAATTGTGAGAGTGAGTTTATCCTGCTTATCATGTCCGATTGTGTGCATTAAAAAATCTCAGTGTGTGTCTGTGTGTGTGTGTGTACTTGCGTGTGTGTGTGTGTGTGTGTGTGTGCAGAACACTGGACCTATACCTCAAACAAGGCCATGTTCTTGCCGTCATACTGCTGGGTCTTCTCTTCGGCAGCATCACTGCTGTTGATGAAGGGGCTGTTCTCCTTGGGGTTACTATCACCTGAAAGAAACAGACACACACCTTCACTTTGAGACGCACAGACCAGACATGAGCGTCTTCGCGTCAAAATAACACTCTTGTGCGTAAGAACAGGCCGACTTTTATTTCATTATTTGTTAATGTATTGATTAAGCAAAGAAAGACACACCACAATAAGTGCAGCGCTCTATGTTCCATATGGCCAGAGGAAGAATGCAACCTGGAACATCTCAATCAGTTATTCGCTACACTGACAAACGAGGAGATCACAAGATTGAACACAAACGCAGACAAACATTAAGAAATGTTTGGCAGCTTTTTTACCCCTGAATCACAGAGCGGTAGTAACATTGTGATGTGATGTTACAGTATTTAGGTGACAGCTTGCTGTAGGCATCATGATTCCATTAAGAAGCATCTGTGCACAAGTTCACAGTCTTAAGGCATGAAGAAAATCTCCAAAGCAAACAATATTGGGAGGGCAGCGACCGACTCTTGGGGAAACAACATTTTTAAGTGTAATTGTTCCACTTATAACATAATAACTCTTCTTATTTCTCTTTTCAGGGTTTTTGTTGCTATGTTTTTTTTATTTTTGAGCAGAATGAGAGATTGAGAAGATGATCCGACCCTGTTGATTTAACATGCTGATTAAAGGCAAACTCAACAATTTCTGAATCAGTTTCTTTAATAACAGCCCTAAAATCACTTGTTTATTGTGAAGTAGCCACAGGAGGCTTCATTTGTTAAGGTTATTATAGCTTAGTTTCTGGATATTTTATACAGGTATTTGTTGAGCTTAGAACTGGCTAATGGGTTAGAACTGCAGGTGCTTATTGTAATACACATAATTGAGGTAATACATGTGCTGCTGCTAGAATTGAGACAGCTTAATTGTGCTTCTACATTAGATACCTGTGGTGGCTCAGTTTGGGCTGGATTGTATGCGGGTACTTTGTTGAGACAACGTGGATCAGGTTGAGGAGAAGCTCTGCAATCTTGTTTGTTTTCTATAGTAATCGTGGTTAGATGTGCAATTGTAACTCTAGCAAAGTAATTTATCTTATTTTTTTGATTCATTCATAATCATACAGTCTATAAAATGTTAGAAAAATCTCAAAGTGACGTCTGAAAATATGTTGTTTTGTCCGAAGAACAGTTCAAAACCCTTTGTTTAGTTACTATATGAAACAGAAAAGAGCAACAAATCCTCACATATAAAAACCTGGACATTTCAAATGTTCGGAATATATAAAAACTGCTGGATTAATTTACCCAAAGGTTTTAGCATTATACTGTAAGTGTTTTATTTAGAGAGCAGAATGTAAACAGGACATACCAGAAATGATCATGCAATCACCACCATAATGAGCGCATGACTCTGACTCTTTAATCACAGTGTTAAAGCAGTGCTATGCTGAACTATACTGTAAGTCAATCCCGACACTGGAAACAATTGAACACCCTGACAAAGATTA
Source organism: Etheostoma perlongum (assembly GCA_026937815.1). Lineage (NCBI taxonomy): Eukaryota > Metazoa > Chordata > Actinopteri > Perciformes > Percidae > Etheostoma > Etheostoma perlongum. The sequence continues at coordinate 31,625,735 of CM049374.1, read as the reverse complement.
GGAACAATGGATCAACATCTGAAATAAACACAGATGATTGAAGACATTGAACCTGTTAGGTACCACCACAGCCTAAAATGGATGTCTGTCATTTTACACCTTACTGTTTGGAGCCTTAGGCTGTAATTAGCCCCAGCACTTAAAGCGCTTCCTAACCAGACGTTTGCTCTTAATAATTAAATTCAGAACCACTTTGTTCACCAAGTACAATGAAGGTCTTGGTGGCGAAGGCTGCACAGAGTAAGCTGTGTTATTTGCGCCTTCCCCTTCAAGCATCTCTTGAGGGAGACAGCAGATTGCTCTCCCTCTGGCTCTCGGTCCTGTCTTAGACTGAGCAGCACGAGACCCAGTTATTTATAGCCAGGATGCTGCAGCCATGTGCCATGATGTCGGGGCACCACTAACAGCCGGCACACTGTTCTACAGAGACAGAGCAATAGGGCCACTCAGACGGAGACGCAGAGAAAAAGGGCCATGCACAGAGATTCAGGGCATGAAAAGAGCACAAGAAAAAAAGAAAAAAGCAAGCAGAGGAGAGGAGAGGTGAAAAAGAGTTGGAAAGCAAGAGAATAAGGGTCCAGATGAGAAGATGGAAAGAGACACAGATAGATGGAGCGAGAGCGAATAGTGACAAGGAGAGAGATATGAACTCAGACAGACAAAGACAGACCTGAAATGGGAACCCACAGAGGGAGAGAGAGGGCTGTAAAATGTAAAAGCTTCTACTGCACTTAGGGTTCAGCTCACAGTGACCAGGCAGGTTAAAACATACACAGTGTAACTAGAGCATCCTGCAGAGTGTTTTCAGAACATTTGTATTATTAAACTTGTTTGGTTGAAGCTATTTTTACCTCTTCAGTGAGGATGATGTGCCTCTATGATACAGGATGCTACTGTGGAAAGGAATGCCAGGCGATGATGTATGTATGAGAACAGATGAACATGAGGAAGATGTAATAAGCACTAATGTATGCTTTTAAACACACACACACACACACACACACACACACACACACACACACACACACCAGCTACATGCAACTTAGTTACTATATTCACCTTGGCCTAATTCAAAGCACCACTTCAAATTTACATACACTTTATGAAGTGTTGTACGTTGTAAAACTTCAAATGTTAATGTACAGTTGATAACTGATTCAGATTTTTACAAAATAACAGTTGAATCCTGACGTGTATGCACTCTACCTGAGTTCAAAGTGAACCATCATTACACCAGATGACAGGTGATAAGGGAACTTACAATGTTCCTCATACCAATTCGGACCTGGGGAATACTTGTTTCTGGTACTGTGTACCGTGCAACTCGAATAAATGGAAAAACACACTTGAAGTTAGATACACTAATTGGTCTGAGTGAATTTCAATTTTTACTTCCAAAAATTTGGGACATAAATGAAAAAGCTGATGCTAATCTTTTAATGCACCCATAACTTGAACTAAAGCTGAGCTCCAATCTTTAACATATTAGTCTTTGTAAGTAAATTAACACACACACACACAGTTGTATATGTGAATAGCTATGTCCCTTTTCTATCACTTATCTCTCCAGGGCCCATTTCTCCTCATCGTCCAATGATTAAAACTCCTCCATCAAAAGTAATGATGGACATCCCCGGTTTGGAAAAATGACAGTGCCTAAAAGAGTTTTTTGCTCTGACCGCATGCCCCAAGCAGCTTATCCTCCTTCAATCTGATGGGATCGGTCCAACAATGGCTCTCACTATCAAAGCCTCTCCCTATCTATGGTCAAAATCCAGGGCTGTACTGCTCACTGAGCATGCGATCATCTTCCAAATCCTCAACTAAACAAAAACATGTGTGCACTCTTCTTTCATTTTCTTGTCCTAGACTTTTTACAGAGTTAAGATATTGAAACTCATACTGGCACTGTGGTTTGTGACCTACAATAGTTAATTAATACAATGAAAGGGTGTGCTTTACCATTTTGACTCATTTATTTTGCTACTTGTGCTCCCTGCATTATTGTTTCATATTCAAAATTAATTGCAAAGATGCCTTGTTTGTAGCATGGGAGGACAAATGTATGCTGGCCATTATTTTTAATGTTGTCACTGTGATGTTGAGTGCAGTTCAACCAAATTCAACTTTGACACCTAAATACTTCAACTTCCACAACATGCATCCAATGGCATTGACAGCAGAGCTGCAAAGATGACTTTATTAAATTAACCTGAACTACTTTGATAATCAATTGATTATTAGTTGTGGTTTCAGCTTCTTTAATGTGAGGATTTGCTGGTTTTCTCTGTTCACAGTGCAATCTATTGATGTTACCTTGGGCAACGGGAAATATTGATGGGCCTTTCACCATTATATGACATTTTATTGACTAAATATTATGTTAATGTGCCAATTTTAGGGCTGCGATTAATGATTATTTTCATTATCTATTAATATATTGAATGCCTTCTTGATCCATTGAATAAACATTTGGTTCTTCAAATAGCAAAGTCAAACGACATTTAGTATCACATTAGACAAAGTGAGAGGCTGAAATTACACAAACACAACAATTTATTAAGTGTATAGTTTCTTTTAATTAAGGCATTACAACCAATTTCCAAAAGATTTTTTTTTTATTCCTCTTTTTAATCAACTTTAGCATGGGTGTGTAAACTTTCTCAAGCCACTGTATGTTGTGTTTAAGAAACAAAATCCCATTTGGTCCACTGTCAGATGTGCTATCCCACTACTAGTGTATTTCTCACATGTTCTGTAGTGTCAACCAGTAAATATAATGTGGAGGCCTGGTCCACTGCTCTCTGTTTTCCAGCAGAGGCCACAGAGGATTAGTTGTTGAGAACTGTTTGACTTTGTTTAATTGATCCTTCATGTACGACGGTGAGGTGGCAACCTTCATGGTTACTGCTCACTCTCTCTCTCTCTCTCTCTCTCTTTACACGTACAGTCCACTGTGCTCTCTCTCTCTCTTTGACCCTTCCTGCTCTGTGTCACAATGCCATACTGCTCTTTTTCTCTGCAGACTGACTTCAAGGGGAAAAGCCAGAGAGCTGTTGATTCTTGGGGAGCTGACTCAACAGAGGCTCAGGGACCACTTGTTGATTTGGCATGTGCGTGTGTAAGCGTGTGTGTGTGTGTGTGTGTGTGTGTGTGTGTCAGTGTGAGTGCGGTGTGATGGTGCATTTGCTTAGCTTAGTCCCCACTGACGGTGTACAGCAGCAGAAAAACGGATGCGGCCAATTAATCTTAGTCTGGGCTGAGATGGCAACCATTTCGTGTGAAAATAGGGACATGATATGATATGAATATGATAACTGAAAAAGGCTTTAAAATGTATTTAGAGCTACTTCATGTATTTAAGTAAATATAGAACATCCTTCTGGCTGTTAGTCAGACTCACAGTGGAGTAAACAGTGAGTACAGTACATGTGCTCGCAGAGACATTTAATTTGTATTCAGAGAGAGAGCTTTATCTGGTGGAAGAGTGAGGAATTTCAATGGAATTAGTGGGATGGAAACAAACAATCAAGAAAGGAGTTGGATTTTCTGGCTGCGTTCCCTGCAATTGTTCCTTGGTGCATCTGCAAATACAAGCAGGTCATGATTCTCTTGTCATCTCCGAATGTCACCACAGTTACATAGTACTTCCTGTCTGGCAATCAATGGCAGAGCTCTCTCTGTCTCTCTCTCTCTCTCTCTCTCGTGGGTGGGGTAAGGTGAAGGATTAAGGTCACTTTAATCTAAATTCTAGTCAAATCAGGATTGAAAGTGGTTTAACATGTACAATCCATGTGCAATTCAGAAAAAAACCTACATGTAAGAGCTTTCGGTTCCAAGGGAGTTTAGTATTATCCAGATCACAGAGGGGCAGAGGTGTACATATGTGTTGAACTTTAAACAAAACCATGTCAAGGCGATATAATCTATTAACGCGATTTTCCAATATTGATACATCAAAATATGGTGTATACATTTTTTTCATTGCACCTTCCCTGCCTTCTCACTTCATTTGAGATTATTTTTTGTCTACAGTACATTTTACTTTTGTTATTCCATGCTACATTTAGATAGTAGTAGTAGATGTTCACAATATATATACTGTTCAATTGTTTTAAGTTACTTATCTATGCACCTGGTCTTGTATTTTTACTGCTGTGGTTCAATCATCTTCTCTAATATAAAACAGTCCAGGTATGCAGCTGATGATTATTTTATAAAGTATCGATTCATCTGACAAATATTTCTGTAATTCAGTGTTTGGTCAATAAAATGTCAGAAAATGGTTTAAAAGTCCCTCAAAGATTCCAGAAGGCCGACCACGAGTCAGAACGGAAAATGATATATGAAAAGGAGAAAACAGAAGGAATTGTTTTGGCATGTTTGCTCGATAAGTGACTGAAACAAATAAGTGATCACTGAAACAGTCGATTAATCTATTCCTCCACTCATTGTTCAAATATCTATTTGATTCATTTTCATTTAAAATTTTCTGAGATCTTTTTCTGGACTACACAAATTTGGAAAATGATGACAAGATGTGATCATGTCATCTCGACTCAATAAAGGTCAGAGATGATAAATGATGATATTTAATTATTGTCCATCTGTAGACCGGTCAATCGGCTTAACCTTTCCAATTGATTGAAACTAAATACATTGCCTCCATCAGCACAAAGTCAGACAATTTGTTCAAATTCCTGACAACAAAGAGATGGTTGCCAGATTTATGACACATGCATTGATTATGCTATCCATCAGCTGTAGACAGCTATTAATAACAAGGTACCAAGGAGTGAGAAACTACCTAAAAATACTGCATTTACAAGTGTTTTACCCGCTCAAAAGCACAAACATAATGTACAGAGGAAAAAATAGCAACAGCACATGCTTACATGCCCACACCTGCCCCCACACACTGTCAGAAATAGATATTCTCTCACTCTATTCCTCCCTATCATGGCTCCAGCACCACATCAGAGACACAACAGCCTTGTATAACGAGATCTCACGTTATCTCTTTTCTCTCTTTCTCCCACTCTTCGCAATCTATCTCTCATTATTATTATTCTATGCTGCTGCTGTATCATGCCGTGTTTTGTTATATTTATGTGGGGAACATGCGAGTGTGGATGGATATGTAAAACGCCCTTTTTCCCTCAGTGGGGCTGCAGGGCAGGACCTGTGCCCTGATCAGTATTCAGGCTGGTGCTTCAGCTCGGTATGAAATTGAATGCAGCCTTGCCTCAGAGGGTACGACTTTGACACAGTCCCTTCTCTTCACCCCTCCCCAATATCTCCAGTAAAGATCCTCGCTCTTGATTGGCTCCTGAGCTGAAGGCAGCTGACTGGCTGAGAGCAGAGGGAGCCAGGAGGATGTCTGTGCATGTACATGAGAGTCTAAGGCAGCTCTTAGCATGTTGACCGAGCCTCTGCACATGTCACTGTCTGATGATGAATGCGTAGGTTTGGTCCAATTACCCCTCAATGGTGCTGCCTTGCCTCTAGCTGTGCACATCAGGATATATATATTTTTTTTTTAATGGCAGGCCCCTGCAATGGCTTCCCAGCAGCACCCTCTCTATCTGACATCAGACATCGAAGGTGATTATACGCAGGAGGAGACTGACAGGCAAATAAAACTAGCATCCCTCCTCTCTTTATTTGTTCATCTCTGTGACTAAACAGGAATATCTTGACAGAGGAAGATACGCAGATGCAATAATCTCTAGCGCTAGTATTTTATAGATAAGTATCTAGTTGACCCCATAACACAGATTAAAAAACATATTAGTATCCTTGTTAAAGTTTTTTTTATTTCTATTCAGATAGGAAGAAATACAGAGTTGGCAGCATCCAGTCCCTGCTACACTGTAAAAATCCCTTTAAAGATAATAGAACTGTGGCCTTAAACATTGGCCTTGAGATCCACTTTAGTCTGTTGCATCAAGGCTTCCTTCCACTTTTCAGAATCATAATTTTGTCCTCTCACTTTTACAGTTTCAGTTCTTTTTATTGAAATCATTTCTGAACACTGTTCTTCTACTGTCCATCAGCCTAAATCCAGATGAGAGAAGCTCTGAGTTGTTAAAAAATGTTAATATGCTCATTTAGTGGTCTTTATTACAGAATTAAATGAATATATGAATATATTTTTATTTACAGATAGATCCCCTAAAAAGTCATTCAAACTGATTGTCACTCAAAGATAATGCAGAACAGGACAGTGGCCTGTGGATAATATTTGTTTGAGTTTAAAGATTCATTGTTAACTTTGGAATCCAGTAGTTTGAGTTTTTTTGCTAAAAATTATTTTAAATAGCTTCATTACATATTTATTAAGAAAAATTATCAGTGCATCTCAGGTTTGTCCATTAATAATGCATCGATTTTCAGTTGGGCTACAGCTACCAATTATATTTATTATTGATTGATTAGTCAGGAGTGAAAGTGATCAGTTGTATTTGCAAAGAGCGTTGTATGGAATCCAATCCATTTTTTGTGGTAATTTGGTTAAAAAGAAACCCATATTTCAGATATAGACATTTTTTTAAAGGGGTCTAATTTGACCCGAGGACAACAGGATGATTTAAGAGCTTCTGAAAACAAACCCAAGCCCTCATGCTGCATTCACGGAAAATAACTATCACACACACACACAAGCACTTTCTATTCTCAAAAGTTCACATGACTCCATTTTACACCCAAGTGTACTTACACGCTGGCACATGGGCGTTTACACTTTTAAAACCTTAACCTTTCAACTCTCCGCAGACATACTTTGGCTTGTTTGCTTGTCACTTTCGGCATGTTCACTTGAAAAGAAAACTGTCAGGCAGGACGCGGCATGGTATAAGGCACAGTGAAAGGCTAGCCATGTATAGCCAGTAACACTGAGCCCCGGTGGAGCCTGGCTATCTGCAGCCCTCAGGAGGTTTGGCTGGCTATGGGAGGACACCGTGTGTCATGTCAGTCAGCAGCATGCCTCCTGCATGCATGGAGACTGCCGGTGGCCAACTGCCTACTGCTGCTGTAATTGGTGAGCCACGGAGCCTAACAGGACTGGAGGGATGAAGGGAAGAGATGAAAAAAATAGGTAAAAAAGAATCGCGTGGGTGGAGGTGAGGAAGTAAGAGTGGTAGGGAGGGAAAAGGATTGAGTGGGAAGAGAGGTGAGGTTGGGTAGGATTATACACTGGTGAGGTAATTGGTAGAGGAACAAAGGTGTCCCACACCTGCTATCTTTTACTTTTTTATTTTTTAGAACAGCGTAGCCAGAAGGAAGACACAGGGGCAAGACGCAGGAAGAGACAGAGAGGGAGGTGACAGGATGGGAGGAACGATAGCAGCTGGGAGATTGACTTATTTTCATGAGGTCATGGATTAAAAATTCTCCCCAACTTATCACATGCCAGGAAACCAATTTAACTCGGAAACATAATTTCCTTTGCAGTGCTCGTGGTGCCAGGTCGGGACGTGGAGCCAAGCGCTATCACACTTTTATTACATTTGGCCCATTTTTGGACAGGGGGCTTCTATAAGAGGGTTCAGCAGCTTGTGACAAGATGACGATAGAGGTATCTTGGCTGAGTCAGAATTTTGAGAGAGAGAGAGAGAGAGGAGAGAGAGAGGGGAGGATAGAAGAGAGGGACAGGGGGTTGGGGGGGGGGCAAAGTCTTATAGATGGTAGGGATGGTTTATGCGATGGCTTGGTTTGATTAAAGGGGACAGGGCCATCATCTCACCAAGTCTGCAACTTTCTGGCTCACTGATAGATTGCTGGAGGTGTGAATTGAGGTGCAAATTAACACCTAAGTGTCTTCTCTGCTGACCGGCCCCCTTCCTCGGGCTCTGGGCATGTTCATCCATCCCCACCTCGGCATCCAAGAGTCAGAGAGGAAGCAATCTAGCCAAAGCCCAGAGGACAACAGGCAGAGGGCACATGCTCCTATCCTCTCTCAGCACCTTTCCTCATTTATTTTATTCTCTGGTCTTACTCCTCTAAGGTGTGATACCACATCCCTGTGGTCTCTTCTCTCCAACACCTCTCGCCACTTTCTCCTTCCTACTTCTTTCTTTTCATGCTCAAACCACGAGTCCATTCTTCTCAAGAAAAATAATAAAGTCAACAGGCCTGTGGACACAGAAAACCAATCTAACACAGTAGGGTGAATCAAGTAAAAAGATGAGAACTAAAAAGAGATCAAATGAAAAAGACACGTGATGGAGACAAAAACAAACAAATAAACAATCAATCATATCATTTATGATAATCTGCAACCATTCCCTTGTTCTGCTTCTCAATTATGAGAATTATGAGGATTTGCTGCTTGTGTAATAGTAAATTCAATTGCTTTGGGTTTTCTACTGTTGGCTGGACAAAACCTTTTGATTTTCAGTTTTCTTCCATTTTCTAAACTCAAATAATTGATTAATTGAGCAAAAAATTGACTGATTGATTAATAATGTTGCAGACATACTTTTATCACTAGTTGCTGGCAAGCTGTCCATATATGTCCCATTTCAGTAACTTGGGGATTGATTTTAAATTCCTTTTATACAGTTTTATTGTATATTTACTTGAGGTGAAGTTGTATTTTTTGAGGTTCCTAAAAGCAGCAAATTGTTAATTTATAAGGTCTACGCTTCTTAGATCATGCAGAACATAATCCTTGAGCTGGCTGGTTATTCTTATGCAAATACTCCGAACAGCATGAGATTTTTAATGCGTCTGCAGGACCCAAAACTGTTTCACAGGTCAACTCGCCTAGTAGGAAAACATAATCCTAGATGGTTTGTCTGCTTCTACTGGCCTGGTAAAGCCTTTCCAATTGCTGAAAAATTAAAGAAAAGCGACACTCTGGCACGGAGTTATTGTACAATTGACATCTCTCACAATAGCGCCAGTTTTGTTATCTACTTGCTAATGCATCCATAAATATCTCTGTGACAGGACATCACAATTAGCGGTGCTGACCTATCTGCCAAGTGTGCAGCATCATACCACTTCATGTGAAAAGACAGAAGGAGTGACTTATTATGTAACGTTGCCAAAAATAACTTCAATGAAACCTTTACCATCATCTCTGAAAGTCAAGGCAAGCTGGTACGGTGGGGTAAAAGGCTGAGGGGGATACATCTATACAGTATCAAACTAATTTACAAGGAACTAACAACATAAATTCAGCTGATTTGCAAGGCAACAACATCCGTGAGCGGAGAAGGTCATAAAACTCATGCAACCGACTCAATCTCAGCCCTGTTCAGACGTGTGATAAAGAACAGTTTCCATTTGCACTGATCCGAGACCATCACACTATGCGTCACAGTCCCGGGTCGCTGACATATGTCACCTACTCAACATTACTGTTACCAGTAAGTTTCCAAGATGATTCCCCATCATCCATTGAGATTGTATTTTCAATGTTTTTCCTGTAAGAACTGTATGTGTTAAAATGCAAATGTACAAATCAGTCCAACTGTGTCCTGCCAGCTCCTTAGTACAAAGTCTGTGTAATCTCTGATTGAGCCCATGTGTAAATAGAGCGGGTCTCTGGGTGGAGAATTTGTGGCGAACGAAGGGGCTTGTTGACTAATCTACTGTAACTTGTGCAACACAGAAGAAAACAAACATCCAAGGGTTAAGAAGAAGGATCATTTACACGACGACGACTGGAGAGACGACGACATTCGGGAACTACTTTTAGATAAGGGCCGACGCCTAAATCGTCAGACAAATTCAAGAGACTCGGTTGTTCATGACCAAATTATGAATATATTATATCATGTTCTGCCTCTTGCATACTCTACCCAGGCGCCCCCCTTAAACAAAACAGAGTATTTCCAGTAATTGAGAACACATCCGACACAGGCAACCCCCTGTTGTGTGCTACATGTCTGAAAGGGAAACTCTGGACAATGCCCACACCTGATTCTCCTAACACAACACATTCTCACTCCCAATATGTCAAATACTGATACTTGGTCAGAACCCCTTGGCGTCACTTTGTGGCACTCTGGGGCCTCATTGTTCAACATGCAGGGTAAAGCCACTTAGTTAGGGTTAGAAAAAGATCGTGGGTGGGGTTAAAAGATAAACGTTTAAGTGAACGGGACACAACACCTGGTTATCTGGGTGACAGTCCTTTGCTATTTGACCCATCCACCACCACAATCTACCATCTTACACAGACTTACGGTCTTTAAAACTGCTAATGTCTGAGGGCCACTGACCACGTTTTCAGTATTTGAGGTCTTAACTGGTACGTAGTGTAAAGGTGGATCAGGGAACCTAAACAGCAAAGTTATGGCTGGTAAAACCAAAACAATGAGCTGAAAGAAGTCAAGTGATAATTCTCTGTTCACGACAAATGACGCCTTTCATATTACACCCATTATTCATATAAAAATATCGATAAGTGATGCAGCTTTAAGTTCAACTACAATGTGTAAGGCTGCATCAGCACCAATGACTTGACATTTTAAAGGAAATAAAAAGAGAGAGAAAGCAAAGGAGTAGGAGGCAGCGGGGATTACCCATAATGAGAAGAGTTTATAGCCTATCAACATCATTGGGAAAAGTAATGGAGTCAGGAAAGAGAGACTGCAGACTGAAGCACTGCAGCATGAGAGACAGACACAAACAGATGGACAGACAGACAGATGGAGCCGCAACACATGAAGATTAGAGCCTTGTTCTTCAATCTGGCCTGGCCAGATAAGACTACAGCATTCAGGGGTTTATCAGGTGCCTCTGTACAGGTGCATTACCTGGACGGCTGAGCGCAGTCACAGTCATTTACTGATAGCATACCGCATACATTCCTTCGTGTGTGTGTGTGTATGTGTGTGTGAATCTCAGTTTCTAACACTTGTGTGCGTTTGTTTGCCCATTTATTTGTGAGTGTGTGTGTTTGTGTTTGTTTGTGTGTGACCGATCTGCCCAGACACGCCACTGCAAGGCTAGGGCTCATCTTGTCAAAGCCTGGCAGATCTTAGCGGATATTTCTAGTCTCTGGCAGATAAATAAATAATTTAACACTGGTTTGGATTTAGAAAGAGCTGAAAGCTTTAAGAGCTGAGCTTTTTACAGATGTGCCCTAAGAGAGAAAGAGAGAGAGAGAGAGAGAGAGAGAGAGAGAGCACACACACACAGAGAAGAGAGAAATAAAACATGGCAACAAGCAAAAATACATAAGCACACACTTCCATGTCCCATTACTCCAGAAATAGAACTCTTTACAGTACACACCTTGAATTATTGTATGGTATAATGTCAATGCTAAATAAGGCTTTTAAAATTCTCATGTATGCTAGTCACTAGCATTTAAAAAAATATTAAAGCAGCATGTCGCCTGAAAACACTTCTTTAAACTTCCACAAAAAAACCTCTCTCTTTGGATGCACTCTGGGAAAAATGTACAGAGGAAAGAGAAGGGGGCGAATGAAACAGAAAGTTATAGCCAGTGAGCTCGGGGAGTTTATTTCCACTCTACTGTATCTTTTGGTCTAGACAGAACAATGTTTAAGATAAAAAAGGGAGAGGAAGTTGTAAGAGGGCCTCTAGGCAGAGGAGGGAAGTGAAGGGGCTGTTTGAAAAATCATCCGCTTTTTCTCTTTTTCACCTCTTTTCCTCTGTCTGTTACCCTCTGTAGACTACTGCCTGGCTGGTAGGAAGCACTGTGCACTTGAATAGAGTTGGTGTGTGTGTGCGTGTGTATGTGTGTGTGTGTGTGTGTGTGTCCTAGTGGACCCACAGACTCAAAGACTGTGGCTTTTGTCTGCCTTTGATTACTCCTATGAATTATGCATCCTGCACCTCTCTGTTTGTGTGTCCATGTGTGTTTCTGAGTGTGTGTGTGTGTGTGTGTGTGTGTGTGTGTGTGTCTGTCTGTGTGCGCGTGTGGAACTGAGCCAGAGACTGCAGTGTTTAGTGACAGTGACTGATACAGCTTCGCCCTTCTCAGACTCTCTCATTTACAAGCAGACGCACACAAAGTCATGCATACTCACACGGACACACACTAACACATCTATACACACATGGAAACTCAGTTACGGTGACGGATATTTGTCCTTGTCTCCTCTTCACTCTCTCATCTCTCATCGGCCGTCAGAGATCTGAGCCCTAACATCTGAACACTGTGAAGGTCAAAAACCGTGTGTAACGTTAACAAAGACAATACTTTAATTAAGTCAGGCAGGGTGCGGCGTGAGTCTGTGGTACACACTTTTACAGGGACATTTGAGAATGTGTGGTACAGTTTGTTTGAATGATAAACTTTCAAATAAAAGTAAAAACAAACATTCCATTCACAATGATAAAAACAAGAAAAGAAACACCACATTTTCACATTTCAGAAACTAAAATAAGGAACATTTGTTCACTTCTGCCTGATTAAGTCATTTTTTTGTCAATTGACAAAGTGATTAAATTGCTTTGGCACTATTTTTGACATAAGATGGTACAAGTCCAGAGGGGGTATTGATATACAGAGAGTTCAGTCTACAGATCCTGTGGTCGGAAATAATCTCTGTTAGCTGCCAGCTTGTCAGACAGAAATGGAGCAACACATTGAGCTGCTTGATAAAAACACTGTAACCCAACACAAAGCACTCAATTAAGCTTTTATCCATCCGCAACCAGATGCAGGGCTCGCTATCGGTACTTAATACCTTTAAGGTATTACATGAAATAACCCAGTACCAATTAGTATTGATCTCTTAAGAGAAGAGTATTTTCTCTTATACAATACTTGCATTTGATCCTTTTTTTTACCCAGATCTAGAAAAAAAAGATTTAATGTGATGTGTGATTGGCCCACTACCACAGCAGCTCGTGGTGGTAGCATTTTACACAACTGAATGCTTCCATTCACTTAATGGGTATTAAATGAAGTAAAAAAAATGGTATGAATTGAAGTACTTTATTGATAACATAATCACTTTAAGGTTACTGGTACTGATAATGTTATGGTCATTTTTGGTCACATTTGGTGTATGTGTGATGTTTCTGTTCTCCGACCAGTTTGCATCATGGACCTATTTAATGGTTCCATATACAGAGAGATGCTTCGTTCTGTTGTCCTTCTTTCAATACCCTGTCTTGAAAAAAAAAAAAATGTTGTTACCAGGGCCTAATTTTTCTCCAGGTAATTTCTGTTTGATGAGCTGCCGGATTGTTAGGGCATTACGTTAATGTCCAATTTATCTACAGAACAAACTGTACAGCAAAAATCTGCAATATTAAAGACAGCTTATGTAAGTGGCAAATACACAAGTGAAGAAGAGTTAAGAGGTGCATGATGGGCTTACGGTGTGGTCGTTAAACATAGGATTTGGTTTGCAGTTTGACTATTTTGTTAATATTTTGTTGCATGGTCTTGTATATTGTTGTTATTGTGTCATTTTTTCGTTGCGAATTGTATGCTCCGCTGTTTAAAATTAGATTAGACAATTAGAAATTGTGAATCCCAACTTTTCACATTTGAAAGAGATACAGTATAATGTAATGTCGTATAATGTGTTATTTCTCCTTTTAAAAGTGCATAATATCACTTCGAAAAATGTCTACATGCAAAACAGCATGTAGACAGCAAAACTGGGTGGTAGAGCGCAGCGCACAGGGGCAAAGCGTAAGGCTTAAGGCTCTATCAGCACAGTAAGAGCTTTCATTAATTAAAACCTCTGTGAGTCACACACCGAAGAGCACCACTAATTGCCCCTAGCTGTTCCTGTTTGGGAAAACACAAACATCAAGCAAGTGCCAGACATTTTCTTTCAATCATGATCTCCTGGACCACATCAGAATTGGAATTACAACCGACCAGGTGCAAACTTTCAACTTCAAATAGAGGGCAACACTGCGGCACTTCTGATCACAACTTATTATGAAGTGACCTTATTGCTGTCACAGTAATGTCACCACAGTTATATCTTACATCCCGTCTCTCAGGCCCAGAGGAGTCGTGGAACAACCCTTTATTCATGGCCGAGGAAATCCCTCAAGACTGCGTGTGCTGTGTATACAGACAAATAGGGAAAGCTGGGTGTTTTGAACTATGCAGCGGTTTACTCTGTGGCTGCACAGTCATACCTCTTACTGACAAGATAGCAGGTGATGCATTCAACCAGCTGTGTTCTTTTTATCTTTCTCTCTCTCTTTTTCTCCTTAATGTAATCTGACTCTCTGCCTTCCTTTTCTACAGTATCTCTGTGCCCACGGCAGGATATACAGTGGGCAAGAGGGAGGAAAGAAATACAAAAAAGAGGAAGAGAATATTAGAGATAAAGTAAAAAAGAGAGATAAAGGTTTGGAAAATGGCTGCAGTAGAGAGAGAGAGATGGAGTGTAAGATATGAGCTCTGAGACAGATATTGAGGAAAAGATCAACAAAGGGAATCCATTCAGTCCAGATATTGGTTTTCACACTGGCATTGTGCTGCTCTCAGGATCCATCCATCTCAGACACAATGCATTCTCTGCCCACACCACATTTCCACCGAATAAAAGATACTGCCTTTAAGATACAACGCTGTGAGGTGTCCCAGCAGCTCAGAGGGGGGACAGCACACACAATGCCAGACCTCTTACTCTGTTATGAGTTTGATCATCCTTGCACCACTCTCACCATATCTAATGGTTCACATTTCCCAGTCTCAACAGGAGGGAGAACGAGGTAAGATAAGCAACTTGATACTTTTTTTGTTGCACAATTTCAGCTCATATTGCAATGTATTATTTGTAAACCACTTCCGGAGGACTTTTTAGAGAGATACAATTGGTCTCTTAGCTTAATTTACCATATGGCTAGTGTAAAAAAACAAAACTAAGAAAACTATGAAATACACAGTTTCTTGGTATTTATAAACACACAGGCTGAAATAAATGAAGCACAAGCAGGGCCACATGTGTGATTTATAAGCAGTGAGGCAGAAGACATTCAGAGAGCTCAGTGGGCAACTGTTACACTAATATGGCTGACGTTAGGGACAAGACAAGTTGAATTCTGTGTAGCGTAAATATTACATAACTAAAAAACTATATTTGTACTTTATTTTAACCTTTCAGGCACGCAAGGGCAAACAATCTGTATCTCTGTATGTAAAATACACTATTAGATATATCATCTGTTAAATTGGGTTAAACACTGCACAGGTTAGCTCAGTACGCCTGCCAGCTAAATATTTATGTGATTTGTGTATATGGGCACCTGTGTTGGGGACGTCTTTGGTGTTGATTTTCTCATAACATCCTGAGTCAACTTGATTACTTGTTATAACTTGTGATTTTCTGTTCTCTTGTTACCTCATCAGATTGACCTTTGGACTTGTCTTTGGCTGCTTTCATGGATCCGCCAGAGGGAGGGACGCTGATATATCTCCAGGTGTAATGATACAGTATCTAATCTAAAATGTTGGTACATTCTCCGATGTGTTTAACTTAATTCCCTCCAAACAGGGAATTCCAGTATCTCCCTTTTGGACAGAGGCTAAAAGTCCCCGGTTGCAGAACTACAAGATTCAAAAACAGTTTTGTCCCAGCGGCAATCACTCTGTTGAACAAACTGTAGAATTATTTTCACAAAACACACAAGCACTTTGGTGATGTACTGGTTTCTGTTTGTTTATCCATGTTTTACTGACTCTATTACATGTTTTAATGTTTGGTGTGTTGCATGTTATGTGGTGGTCTACAAAGTTTTAAGAATGTCCTGCCTCTTAGACCATGGGTCTTCAACAGGGGGTCCGCTACCCCCAGGGGGTCCGCGGAGGTACTGCATGGGGGTTGCGAAAGTTTTGGTTGATTAGACTTTTTTGTTTTTGGAGCAAATGTCCATTTGAATAGCTTTTATGCATGATTACATGCAATTGACAGACATTGTTGATCTTGGCAGGTATCAGTTTATTGTGTTATGTTATGTTTATAAATGGCAGTGGCATGGCCACCCTACTCACTACTACTCGCACATGTTTAAAATAAAAACATGAATATATGAACCTGTGTATTATTTGAGTATCTTAGTATTGAATGCACAATAACAAGGTACATTTACACATGGCATTATAGGACCAGTTTGATATAACACAATTTTATACAATATATACAAACCCGACTCCAAAAAAAGTTGGGACACTGTACAAATTGTGAATAAAAACAGAATGCAATGATGTCGAAGTTTCAAATTTCAATATTTTATTTAGAATACAACATAGATGACATATCAAATGTTTAAACTGAGAAAATGCATAATTTTAAGCGAAAAATAAGTTGATTTTAAATTTCATGGCATCAACACATCTCAAAAACGTTGGGACAAGGCCATTTTTACCACTGTGTGGCATCCCCTCTTCTTTTAATAACAGTCTGCAAACGTCTGGGGACTGAGGAGACAAGTTGCTCAAGTTTAGGAATAGGAATGTTGTCCCATTCTTGTCTGATACAGGCTTCCAGCTGCTCAACTGTCTTAGGTCTTCTTTGTTGCATCTTCCTCTTTATGATGCGCCAAATGTTTTCTATGGGTGAAAGATCTGGACTGCAGGCTGGATCCTTGTCATGATGTTGTAATTGATGCAGTATGTGGTTTGGCATTGTCTTGTTGGAAAATGCAAGGTCTTCCCTGAAAGAGCCGACGTCTGGATGGGAGCATATGTTGTTCTAGAACTTGGATATACCTTTCAGCATTGATGGTGCCTTTCCAGATGTGCAAGCTGCCCATGCCACACGCACTCATGCAACCCCATACCATCAGAGATGCAGGCTTCTGAACTGAGCGCTGATAAAAACTTGGGTTGTCCTTGTCCTCTTTAGTCCGGATGACATGGCGTCCCAGTTTTCCAAAAAGAACTTCAAATTTTGTTTTCCACTTTGCTACAGTCCACTTTAAATGAGCCTTGGCCCAGAGAAAACGCCTGCGCTTCTGGTTCCCATTTAGATATGGCTTCTTTTTTGACCTATAGAGTTTTAGCCCAACTACAAATGGCACAGTGGATTGTGTTCACTGACAATGTCTTCTGGAAATATTCTTGAGCCCATGTTGTGATTTCCATTACAGTAGCATTCCTGTGTGTGATGCAATGCCGTCTAACTGAAGATCACGGGCATTCAGTATGGTTTTCCGGCCTTGACCCAAGCACAGAGATTGTTCCAGATTCTAAGAATCTTTGGATGATTTATGCATGTAGATGATGATAACTTCAAACTCAGGGGGCAATTTTTTCTGGAAACCCTCCTTTTGATATTGCTCCACTATTTTTTTGTATAAAATTGTGGTATCCTCTGCCCATCTTGACTTCTACACTGCCACTCTGAAAGGCTCTTTTTTTATACCCAATCATGTTGCCAATTGACCAAATAAGTTACAAAGGTTCATATATTCCTTATTTGTACATTTAAACTTTTCTGGCCTCTTATTGCTACCTGTCCCACTTTTATAAACATAACATAACACAAAAAACTGATATTTGGCATTCAACAATTCAATGTCTGTCAATTGGGGAACATTTATGGAGATGTCATTGAAGCAGAGTTCTGAATAAAAATATGTTTATGGGATATAAAAAAATTATTCCATTTCTTTTTTACCCAATTTGTACAGTGTCCCAACTTTTTTTTTGGAATCAGGTTTGTATAAAGGGGACCCCTGCTCTATTACATGTTTTAATGTTTGGGGTCCTTGGCCTGGTGAACAAAGTTTTAAGAATGTCCTGCCTCTTAGACTGTAAACTTAGTTTACCCACGGGTACCAATAAAGTAACCTGACCTTAAAATACTGGGAATTAAATATGGTGAGGCTCCGACAGCTTTGATGCCGCACGGACCGCTACAGGAAATCATTCCTACCACAGGCAATAAAACTCTTTGACATGTCATCAGGGTGCTAGATGAGACTTTTAGACACCACAATACTGCACTAAGGGCAACCTGCACAATTGGTTTTATTTCGTATAGGCTTCGCCCTCTAAGGGCTACATTATTGAGTTTATCCCTTCGCGCATGCGCAGTCGTGAAGATGTTCTTTCCCGCCCTTGCGTCCAGCACGGGCCACAACTTACATTTACTGTATATGTTGTTCATCTCCCAATTTTTCTTCAATTACGCAGTATGAAGACAAGCTCAAGAATTTCCAGCAGTGCTCGCGTCTGCCCCTCCTACCGGACCGGCTACATCCTGCCGCCGCACCTTCACCCCCGCTGCGGGACCTGCCTCGGCGCCGTTCTCGCCGGCCAGGCTGTCACCCGCCACGCCTCCTACCAGTTTTGCACCCGCCTGTCATCTAAAGAGCTAAACTGACAGGCGGAAGCTTTTCTGGTCTTGCCAGGCTAGCGGGGACGGGAACGGCAGCAAGGCAGACAGACGGAAACCCGGCGACACCCTGGAAACGCTGGCGGATGGCGTCTTTCGACAAGCATGAGTCCGCTGGCTCGGTTCTCTTGGACCCCTTAGGAGGAATCCCCCCTCTCCTGGGGGGATTGGGCCTGGAGACGGCGATCAACGCCCTCCCACTGGAGCTCTCTCCGTCTCCCCATTGGCCAGGGGCACCGGCGAGCGGCCTTCCACTTTGCCTCAGACGGCCCCAGCCTCCACCGCCAAAGCTCTCTTCGCTGATCTGCCAGAGATCATCAGGAAGGCGGCAAGAGGAGAGGCATAGCACTCCCGGCGGAGCTGCCAGCCCCGCTCGCGGCCTTTTTGAGCGGGGATATTTACGCCCTGGATCCGCCCTCTTCAAGGGCACCACTCTGGCATGCCTGAAGGGATAAATCCAATACTCATAGAATCTGGAGTTACCTACGTAACTATCGTTCATTTATATTTTAGCAAACATTTAGCATATTATTTAAGCAGTTGCACATTTTGTTTTTCCATCCTGTATATATTTAAATATTTGTTCTTATATTTTATTCCTATTATTATTATTATTTCATGTATACTGTATGTATGTATATTTTTTCCTAGTATCTCATTTATATTTATATTCTGTGTTGTGTGACTAATGTACGTGTGGTGCTGTAACACAGTAATTTCCCATTTTTCTCTATCTATATTTCATCCATCTATCTATCTATCTATCTATGGTGGCTCCATCCAACCCTAATCTCAAAGCCAAAGTACCTCAAAGTACCTAAAGATCTTCATACTACTAATTGATGGCAACAAACAAGTGAATCATGTCATACTGTGCAGTGTGATCTCCAGGTGGCATTGCTGTTGATATTAGATTGAAAAAGGCCAAAACAAGAAAAGACCAAATTATGGTCAAAGTCGTTTGTTCTTGGCTGCCTGTGTGACTGATGTTCCCCTGGCTGCAGCAGCAGTATTCAACACAGACCAGCCAGCGGGCTGCTAATCTCTCCCCGTCCTCCCTGGTTGTGTGTATTGTCTAGTGTTTGACAAGCCACCTCTGCCAGCTTCCAGCCTCCAGCCACAGGACTGGCACAGTTGCCTTTGAGCCTGGCTCAGAGAGATTTAATGGACTCCAACCAAGAGGCAGTTAACCAGGCCGCCATTTTGGGTAGTCTTTGTTGTCTCTGGGAATCGCTTCCAGATCAGTGACTCTACCAACAATCAATTGTTTTTTTGTTTTTTTTTTTATGAACAATGATGACACAGCTTGACTGAAGTCTATACAAGACTGGAATAGGAAGCTGTTATGTCATCAATGCAGCTTTTTATAACCAACTCCATGATGGTGGGTTTTCACTGGTAAAAACTTTAACTTACTTCACTTTACTGAAATAAGTCTGTTTCTGTTTAAATGTTTGGTTTAAAGATATTGAATATATATTGAAATATGTCGGTTCTGCCCTAACGATTGTAATGTTTATTGAGGTAACCTTCGGTGTGATACTGAAATCCTGTCTTGAGTGTCAGTCATGTCACCATTTTGCCACATTCTCCCCCTTCTGTATAGCGGCGGGGCTGTGTGATGAATTTAGCTTGTCAGTGATTTGTCGTAACTGCTGAGTTCTTTCGCATCCCTCTGCTGCGTGCCTTATGAATACTGAGCAACCAACTGTGTGTGTGTGCACGCGTCTGTGGTTGTATTTTGAATACTAAGTGTTGCATAAACTGTACTGGTATGGGTGTGTGTGTTGAGAGCCGAGTATCTGCCGTTGTGTCAGTTTGACACTCACGTGGATTAAGTTAGGTGGTTGACTGATGGCATGTCCATGCTTGGCTATCCACAGCACATCTTCTTAGACTGTCTGAGTGACGGGAGAGAGACACACCATAGCTGAATAAAACATGAATTCAGACACGCTGTCAGCAGACACAGGCCTCCACCGGATGATAAGACAGTTGTGCATGTGCATGAGACAAGAACAGCTCCTTCATGAGTTTAAATTGAAATATTTATCATGTATCAGTTTGATGCCAAAACAGAAAACAAGTTGCAACTTTTGCTTGTTTACAGCTTTTAATGTGACAATGTCCTTGATTTCCTTCCTCCATCTTGCAATACTTTGGATTCTATTTTCGGAAACTAATGATGAGTCTATGCATTTAATAAGGCACACTGGGAAGGAATTGTGTATAGGTTTATGCAGAACATGCTCACTTAATTCTATTCTTTCCGCAACCACCTCACCTCAGGGAAGGGATATACAGCCAAACAAAAGAATATGTAAACCCTTTATTAGACATAGACAATCGTATCCATGTGGCACAGAGGTAAACATCATGCAGAGTTGAGTCATTTATGACTAACGTATGGTACGCAATGTTCTGTCTCTCAGCCTTGCTCGGCATAACCTTGTCACATCCATGAGACAACATCATCTCTCCAATAGGTTTCGTAATCTAATCTTTGTTCACTCTGACCTGATCCTTTCTTTTATTCTCCTGCCGGCTCCTTGCATCCTCACCCCTGGCCTATTTTCCTATTCATTCTTTCTCACTTTTCTAAAGTCTTTCAATCATCTATCCCTTTCCCCCTTACTGTGGTTCAGAAACAGCTGTTGGTCTACTGTTAGCCTCTATGTCGGTGGATTCCCACTGATGAGGCACTGGCTCTTACTAAGCCTTGGCAGATATGATGCTGGTGTTAAGTACACTCCTAAGTACACTTCAGCTTCACTTAAGGAAGCATCTGAAGCCTTCAAAGTGCAGGTTGACCGGGCCATCTGATTACTGATTACCCCAGCCCATTTATTACTGAGGATGTAAATCTATAAAAACTAACATATCCTCCAACTTAAAAAAAATTACTTAAACAATTAATCAATATTCTAAATAGTTGGTAATCTTGAATAATCCGGGCAAGGTGAACAATATATTTTTTGAGAGCAATATTGCCCTTAACCTAAAGTAATATTGACCTTAAAGTGTTTGGAGATTGATGTCGGATATAGTATCTCCTGAATACAAATTGAGTTACGTGTTTTGGGAAATGATTGCTGCCTGTTTTTTTTTTTGAAGGGCAGGTCACTTTCCAGTCTGACTGACATGGCAGCTGCTCATTGGCTGAGCAGCTACACACCGGAAAACCCTCAAACAGCCATAACAGTTCATAAAAACATTTTATGGAGAAATTTCACAATTCCATTACATTTTACAGTGGCTATTTGTTGTTGTGGTTGTTGTTGTTGTTAGGTAACTGAGAAGGTAAAGCCTTTTGTTGATGCTGCATTTGGCTGAACTTTCAATGACTTTTGTGTCGCGCACTAAGCGCTCAAAAAGTAGGCCTATCCTGATATCTCATAAGAGGAAAGGTAGAATGAAGTAATTCATAATATCTCCTATGCAGGAGATAATATCCCGTATGTAGAAGATAACATCTCAACAATCGCCAACACTGACCACAAAAAAATGTTTTCACCTTTCCACACACTGAACATTGAACTGCAGCAGCTTTTTAAACTGTGACATTAGACCTCACCAGGGAGGACAGGAGCCCTTTTGATATGAACGTGTGCGTGTGATGCTCCTTGCTTTTCTGTGCTGCCTTTGAAGATGGATGCCGGTGAAATGCTAATTACCTTGAGCCACGAGGCCGGACGCGTGCACAGTTCAAAGGCAGGGCTGGTGCAGCTGTACCTCAAAGCGCTAGGTTGAATCTGTTCCGCACTGAGGATTTACTGAAGGCTGGTGTCTCAACGGAGGCTGCCTGCTTCCTACCCCTTTCCCTATGTGTTACACAACCCCCCCTCCCTGCAAAATGTATGGGTATAAGTGTGTCTGTTTGGGGGTCTCTGTCTGCATAAAATGAGACACTCTTGTCCTCAGTGGCAGTGTATTGGAAGATACTTTAGCCTCCATGACGCTGCAGATTTGAAAGCTACACTCTCTTCTCTCACTGCCTCTCTGTACGTGATGTCCTTTTGAAATCAATATCTCCTACAATCCTTCACTTCCAAAATATCCTGCTCGATGTTTGTCTTCTTTTTTAACTTGTTAAAGTTTTTTTTTGTTCCCTCACCAATGTCTTTCTAGAGCGTTGTCTTAGTTGTTGTGTCGCAGCAGTCTCTGTGGTTTGGATCTGGTGACATGTGCACAACTGGAATGTATAGTCATGGCTTGATGGTGCATTGTACTGCAGTAACTCTGTGTGTGTGTGTGTGTGTGTGTGTGTTGGGGGAGGTAACGGTGTATGACA
Source organism: Etheostoma perlongum (assembly GCA_026937815.1). Taxonomy (NCBI): domain Eukaryota; kingdom Metazoa; phylum Chordata; class Actinopteri; order Perciformes; family Percidae; genus Etheostoma; species Etheostoma perlongum. The sequence continues at coordinate 31,603,142 of CM049374.1, read as the reverse complement.
GGTAAATAGAGGTCACTTCCTAAAGGAGGATAAAAGAGGAGGAGGACACAGGCCACATACACACACACACACACACACACACGCACACACATACACACACACACACACAGACAGCCTCCTCAGGTGATTTATGAAACGTGTCAGCTTTGCAAGTGTTTGCATTTGAGGGGGATTTTGATGGATCACCCTTGAATGCCTACTTCCAACAAGTTACTGCTGGATGCATTTTTATTGCTCTTGACAAATTGTGTGTGTGTATGTGTGTTGACTACATAGCATAAGGATGTTTAGTACAGAGGACTCTCCATTATTAGATGGAGCTCGTTGTGACATCAATCATTGCCGGGGAATAATTGCACCCATTTGCTACTACTTACAGTTTACTATCTGTCTCTGTTTAGGAAAGTCACAAAGACACATGCACGCATGCATGCACACACATTTTGGCTTTACAATAAAAGTAATATATTTTCACATGATTAGATGACTAAGTGCTCTAATGTCTGAAATGGAATCTACATGATTCATCAAGGAAAAAGCAAAAAAGCACATGGTAACAGGATCACATTGCATGAACACACATTCAGCATGTCGGCAGAAATGACACTTCTGTGACCAAAAAGACACACAAGTTTAACATTTAAGAGGGTAAAAAACACTTGACTGTGCTATTTTTGGTCTTGTGCTGGTTTGGTGTCTGTGACTAAAGCAATAAGTGATGATGGGATGATGAGACATCCTTTCTCGTTTCGTCGCCGAGCTTCCATCCCGTCCGGCAGGCTCTGTTCCAACAGAGGTCTGAATGAATATTTAATCATTTTACATTTATTAGATACCTGTGTCAGTGACGACTCTGATTGAAAAGAAATTCATCAACATGTCATCTCTACTTCCATTTCCAAACTCAAAAAGGTACATTGTGAATGTAAAAGTTGTAGTTGTTGTGTAAGAATAGACTGCAGGAGCAGTAGGGGGCCATGTTAAGGAACTATCAGTAGTGTTTCATATTCACAATGCTCCTCACATCTGAGTTTACACATTTTCACACTCTGCTGCCTCCAGAGTCAGGTCAGTTCAAGCCAAGCAAATTACCCATATGTCCTTCATTTTGACTATCAGACGAAACAACAGCCTACCAAAAAACTACTTCCAAGTTAATGTGGTAAGAATATAGTGCACACGGAAAAGAATTACAAAATAAGTATATGGCCCGTTTTTGTTAGGGGGTCCAATTACAAAGAAGGTTGGCATGCATCTTCATCTGCATCTTTATCCACTTCTGTCTTCAACTGAGAGAAAAATAGAGCGTACTTGGTCGGCCAGCTGTTTAAATATTCCAGATTCCTCTTGTTGGGCCACAACAAAAACAGCTGTTCAGCCCCATCTAGCCTGTACCTCCAATGCTCCAAAGCTAACTTTTGATTCTACTTATTAGGCTGAGACAAACAGCTGCTACACCCCAATGCACAGGGTCCAACATAACTTTTTTTTTTTTCATCCCGGGCCAGTAGATCAGAGTTTTCCCAACTACTTGTATAATTTTACTGAACATACATTGTAATGTATGTAATGTAATGTTATGATCCAAACAACAAACAAAATGCCTATTACACATGAGGTTTAGTTGGATTTGCACACTAATAATTCCTAGTTAGAATACAGTAATGTTTGTTTTAATGTAGGTGAAGGGCCAAAATGAGAAAATATAATTACAGTGTCAAGGCCATACAGTGCTGCCTTCACACTTTGTAAACTCCCAATGTCCATGATTATCATCATCAATCCAACCCTTTTGTGATATGGTTTTGATTAAATGCATATGTTTCAGTTCATACATTCATGCATCAACATAGCTCATTTACCACAATGGTGAGGAGAAGATATGCTGATCAGGCAAATATCAGATATTTGAAGTAAAAGTGGTTTATTTTAACAACAGCCATCTGGTATCAAGCCATGTTTACTGGGCTATTTGAAGTTTTTAGTTTCCGACGGCAGCTGTACGCAGCACTAGAGAAGCTTAGTTAACGTTAGCTAGTAATATTAGCAGACCTACAGACCCGCATACCCCCCAGCTCCGGTCTTGTGCTGGCTGGGTTTGAGTTGCTCCAGCCGCTGCTGAAGGTCCACAGCGTGTATGAACTCTTTGTGCTGGTTGCCAACTCCTTTGTTTGACGTTTCTAAGCTAATGTTGCCTGCCAGTGTACACCAAACTGACTTGTGACTGTGATAGGCACACACAATTTCTAATGTCCACTGGTTCGGGCCAACGACTTTCCAATCAACTTGCCCGACATACTGTTTTACTGGCCCGGGGCCACCGGCCCCTTTCTGTGAGAGCTTAGTTCGTCTTGGACAGCCACTTAAAAAGGAACAAAGCAAGGTAAGAGCATTGTGATACTGTATGTATGAATTCAAAAAAGTGAGAGCAAGAGGAGGGTGCTGGACTGTCAAACACTGCCTTGACTGGATCCATCTGCCCACAATGAAGCCCCAGAAATGAGACTGTGAGACATGAAACCGGGAAGGTGGTTGTTGGCCTCTGAATGCTCAACTGCCAGGAGTGTCAGCCCCTTCTCTCGTTCATGATCTTTCAGGCAGCTTTTAATCCAAATGGTTAGAGTAATCAGAGAATCTTGAGGCTAGTCATGGTTATTTTTTTCATGGGATTTGTTGCCAGCCTTCTCCTTGAATGGTATCACACTGGGTAACAAGCGAGAGAAGAGAAAAGGTGTTCAACCACTGCGGTACGGAAGTAAACACAGGCTCAAGGCCAGAGAATGAATAGCCTAGATGAACTAAAGGCAGAGAAGGAAGTGCGGTGGACGGAGCAGCTCTTGCCATGACAATGTTTTAAAGCCATTGACAGATAATTCTGTTTCAGCACTGTATAAAAAATAACATAAATACTGATTCAGTAGTACTTGCAGAGATTCAGACAAAATGCATGACGAGTGATATTTCAATGTTGGTGATAAAGTCCTTTTTAAAAAGGTAAAGATCAGACATCCGCACACCTGTCACGACAAAACCTCAGTCACCTTTTGTGGAGGGGATAATTAATCCAATCCATACTACATCTGCAAAATGTGTCAGAGCTCTTTCTCTCTTTGTCTTTTCCTCTGATCCTGGCCTCGTCACTCGTCTCCTGCCCCTGCTGTTCACGGAGTGGGAAGGCTGGAGGACTGAACACCCGCTGCATGGCAAACAGGCCAAGGAGAGGGAGGAGGTGAGACACAGCACTGATGTGAGTGATTCCATTAAAGGGCGTTGACACTGGCATTAGAGGCTATTGACACGGCCACAGGTATTAATAACATAATGAGGGTGTTAAACTGTCACAGTGTGCTTGAGTTACATGGTCCGTGTGTGTGTGTGTGTAAACGTGGAAATGTACACACACACACACACACACACTCTAAAATGCTCTGTCCTGTGCAAGACTTGGAGAAAACACTCTGAAAAGACATGGTGCAAGAAATACAGAAGTACAGGAGAGAGAATTGATGTTATATATTGTGAATGAAAGTCTCTCTTCTTATCAGACCACACAGCTGTTAGCTGAGCTACAGTAAAGTCTCTGTTACAGATAGTATGTGTTTGTTCTGATGTCCAAGAGCCGGCAGTCTGGCAATCAGTCTTCATGACAAATAAATGTCAAACAAAATATTAGTTTTAAAGCTGAGATCTACTGATGAAGTGCTGTTTAACATCACTTCACAGAATAATCTAGTCACATAATTGTTGGTAATGTTATTTTTTACTGCAAACCAACAACACAAGGTTTAAAACAATTAGTCCATCAAGCAAATATTAATCTGCAACAATTTTGATAATCAATTAAGAAGCAGCAGTATGAGTGTGGGCCAAGAGGGCTTTTTGTTCCCTTACTTTTTGGAACGCATCTGGTTAAGGTCATTAAACGAGAAAAGTAAAGTAAAAATAAAACTGTAAAAAAAGGCAAGAACATTTTTTTTATTCTTTTCCATGCATGTGCCTCTGTAAGTTTGTCTCAGTGTCACTTAGACTAATTCAGACTAGCGCTGTCAAACAATTAAAATATTTAATCGCAATTAATCGCATTAATGTCATAGTTAACTCGCAATTAATCTCAATTAATTCACATGTTTATCTTTTCTAAATGTCACTTGATTTCTTTTTGTCCCATTATTTTTTCTCATTTTAATGCTCTTATCAACGCGGCTTGCTTTGTGCAAATGTTTTTTTATTGAAAACAACATTGGCATACAGCCTACTGTAGTGTTCAATTTCACACGTAACATTCACACTTGGACAGCAACACTGTCCATCAACAAGAGGGTGAAAATAATACTTTGACGAGGGGGGGGTTTGGCAACTTTAAAAAAGTAAACTTTCCATCCAGAATCTTATTAGCATCCATTTCAGCGTCTCCCACTCGCCATCCACTCAAACGTAATGTTACTACTCTTTGGCCGACTCGCAAGCCCAAACGGCGTGTGTGCGGCGTGCCTGTTGTTTTGTTTCCGGTCTAGCTAGATCCGGTGGGTGTTGTAGTTTTTCTAACGTTAGTTGTTGCAACAGCATGTAAAAAACTACAGAGTTTGCTAGGCTAAAAAGAACATTAATCTCGCGATAAAAAAATTGAAGCCGTTAAAATGGGTTTGCGTTAACGCCGTTAATAACGCGTTAAACTGACAGCACTAATTCAGACATTTAGTTAGCGTTCAGATGAAAACAGGGTTATTAATAGTAACCACTTTATTTTAAGTTTGTGCACGAAAAAAGGGCGTTTAGTAAGGTTAATCATAATCACAAACAATTGCTTGTTCCAGCCTCTCAAATGTGAGCATGCAGCAAAGGGCCGCAGGTCGGAGCCAAACCTGGGCCCGCTGCGTTGAGGAGTAAACCTCTATATACGGGCGCCTGATCTACCAACTGAGCTATCCGGGCGCCCCCTTTGCCAGCATCCTAAGCCTTCTAAAATGGTAAACTTAATAACTTTGGGTTTTGGACAGCTGCTCGGACCAAACAAGTGATATATGTAATATTTTCTGACCTTGCATAAACCAAACAATAAATTGCTCATATTATGCTTTTTGGCTTTTCTTTTTCCTTTATTGTGTTGTATATTTTTTTTGTGTATGTTTTGGTTTAAAAAGTGAAAAAGCCCAAAGTGCACCCCAAAGGGACTTACCGTCTCCAACCTTTAAATACAATTAAGAACCTGAAAAGGAAGAAATTATCAGTGGATAAATCCACAATGAAAATAATTCATGTCTTCTTTGTAATTTATAGCAAGCTCAAACTTAAAATACTAGTGGAGAGCCCGTTGAATAAATGCTTTTTTGGGAATGGAACGTTTTCTCGGCCTCCAGAGTTGCTGCTTGCAGCTTTCTTGAGAACCGCTCACTCAAACAACTTCACACTGGACACTTCCTGATGAAGTACATCTGCCATGACATAGTTGCGTCCACTAGCAATGCTAGAGTATGCGTGTCATTTGCTAACAGCTATCTATTTGGGAGGAGGCCATTTCCGGGGAGAAAAGTTCCACCGCTGATGTTGAAATGTTTGAGTTTGCTACAATGGAACATCTCCGGTCTCTCTTCCTTCATCTTTAATTGATTGTACTCATTCAATGGCTCAATTGCACACAAGACACGCTATCCAAGACTGCAAGTTCTGTTTGCTGAATAAATAGAAGTGGAATAACAATACAGCCTTTTTGGACGAGAGCATCTGCATGATGTGACTGTCGTGTCGGTGGAGATTGGGTGTGCGTATGCAAGATTTCCTTTCATCTGATTCACCATCACCTTCTATGTGCACTGTGCTCATCAGCTCTCAACATCGTTCCCTCTGAATGACGCTCTGTGCTGCAATCTTGAATCATCATTGCTTTTGAAAAAAATCTACATCTATAATCAGCTTGTCTCCTCTTGTGATTCCTCTGCCTTGTTTCCGGTTAGCTGCCATCTCTCCTCAGTCGCTCCTATTGCTTCTCTCTCCTCATCGTCTGGCTCCTCCCTCCTCTTCCTCATTCCTTTACCTCCTGTATCCACCTCTCTCTTAAACCCTCCTCTATTTTGCCTCCCTCTTCATCTCCCTATTGTTTCTTTCGTCTTTCCTCTGCGTGTCTATCTCTCTCCTTCTCTAGCTGGGGAGCCAGCGCCACTGCAGTGTGACCTACTTAGCTGTGCTGCTGCTGCTGACTGGCATAGTTGAGAGTTGGCATAGTAATGTAGGCACCAGTGTACCCATGATAGGCACCGCCAACAGAAACTCACTAAGCACCAAGAGACAAAATAAAGCATCCAACCACTCATCCTGCATCTGGGTGTCTGTCTGGCTTTGGTTCCAACATCTCATATCTACCATTCTTGATGTCGATATACATGCATTATTTCTTCATACAAATTATTGCATGAAGAAAATCATTTTCTGTGCAAGGTCTGCAATACCTATAACACTTCATTGCAGGTTGCAGGTCCATTTTGGAGATGGTTCCCTGAGTAATTCAAGAATCATTATATGTCCCCCAGTTTCCTAATGAGGTAAGTCATTTAAGTAAGATTGTTTCATTTAGCTTAACATATTGTTGGATTCTTTGGACTGTAAATGGCAATCTGCTAAACCCATTTGTACATCCATCTGTAGGCCTAGGTAGCAATTGTAATTGTTCAATCAGTCTGGCTATCACTGCTAATGCTAACTGCATGTCTGTTTTCTATCCCAAACAAAGCCTTGGTAATGACAAACTGTCGCTTCTGATAATGAGGATTGTTTTTTCCTAGTGAAAAGTTAATAGAAACGGGTGCTTGGAACACAAAATGTAAAAGCTTTCAGAAATAAATAGTATGAGTTGAATTACTTGTGTGTTTTCTCAAACTATCACCAAACCGCAAGATCCATCTCTGCTTAAATGAAAAAGGCTCTTCACCTGTTGTTGTAGATGTACTATGTAACAGTAGCTGGTGTATGTTAGCCGTGCATATAGCATGCAGAAAGAACAGGTTTGCCATAAAAGTAAGCTCAAACTAGCCAAAGTAATGATACATTGGTCCCACCAATGTAATTTTTCATTTTTCACCTTTAACAGAAGCTTCTGACGTTAATGTCATCGTTCTGGCGTGTAGTGGTTGCAATTAAATTGATTTGCAGACTTGATGTCTATAAGTCTACTTACAACAACCTCATGTCCACCTCATCCACACTTTTTTTCCCACATCATTTTTTGTTGTTATATTTCATGAATGTAGATTGATATCCCTTTAGCTACCTACCAAGATGGAATCTCATGCTCACCAACCATCTCACTTGCTGAACAAACCGAGGATGTGGGCAAGCTGATCTTTAACCCGTCATGCATGGTTTTGGACTTAAATCCTTAACTTTGCTGATGTTTTCCCAGGCCTGCTTGAAGAACCAGATCAATAGGGACAGTTCAATGAGAGTTGAGCAAGATGTTAATCACAGCGGCCCAGTATTCAGACCGCAATTTGAAAACTCTCTAGTAACTTTCTGGTACTAACTGTTCAGTTTATTCGGGCATTACGTTGTTTAAAACAAATGATCAAGGGAAAAACAAGTAACTATTCGACTGTTTCCCTGTATAAATGATCTCCTTTTTCTCTCCAGACATATAAACCTATATGCATGCTGCCTTTACAAAAACACTTAATTAACACTTAATTAGTAAATCCTAGAGGGGCATTAATGAATAACACGCAAACACACTGCGCAATTCTGCCATACCTGAAACCATTAAGTGGAAAGCAGGTGCAGTATAGATGACACAGTCACAGTCCACAGTCAAAACATGCATCAACAATCGCACAATTCCATTTGTTTCAATAGAGGATGATGTTTTCCAGGTGTTCATGCATGTGTGTGTACATGATTGTGGAAGACCGCATGTTGACAAATACAGCTCCTGCATTTTCCTGTACCTTCCTTCGCTTTCTGGCAGGATTGTGTGACCTACTCCAGATGTTGTGCTAACAAGCTGGGAGATTAGTTCCATGTCATGATACCATCTACAATAATTTAGAGTAATAAAGCTATTTTTGTTTTGTTTGTTTTTGTTTCCCTGTAACCACCACACAGAATTTGTACCGTATGATGCCGCACTCCAGTTCATCTACCTCCCTTTTCCACATTTGTGGGAACCACATTCATTTCTTGATTTCGTCATTCTCTCCCGTTGCAAATGTTCGGTGAAATTACCTCGACACACAGCCCTGTGTAGTGCAATTTCGTGGAAGAGAACAATATGTGAGACGATCCAATTATCCGTCTACAGAGCCAAGCCATCATAGACGTTTTATTAAAACAACCACGCACCGTTCCTCCATAATGCGTAATTTTAATGATCATTCGTTCTGCGGACATTCATATGTGCATTAGATAAGTAGAGGCACTTTCATGATTGTAGTGCACACAAGGAGCAGAGTGGAGGAAGATGGGAATGAGTGCATTTTATTTCACAAATCTGCATGTGTGTTTCTGTGCAAATGAATGAGAAAGAGAAGACTATACAGTTTGTTCTTATGTGTGTTTTTATCAGACAAATTAATGTGGACATGCTATGCCTATAGGTGCCTGTGAATGTACATAAACATTATATATATACAGTATATACACTGTATAGTCAATTTTTTTTTTTTTAACATGAGAGCCAAGCCAATCACGCCTCAGTGCCTACAGCTCAGGCTTTACACGCTGCATGCCTGGTTCCCTCATGCAGGACTGACTGTCACTTTCCATCTATATACCCATTACGCAGGACCCCGTACAGAGCTCTTCTTTTCACTTGCCTGATTAAAAACAGGCTAATTAGCACAATACCATTTCTGTAAAACAGGGTTCAAATGGTGGAAGCTGTGACACATTTCACAGTTCAAATACATTATAAAGGGTGTGTGTGGCAGATAATTGGTCGAATCTAACCTCTGGTAACACAATTCTCTTACTCTTCCTCAATGTCTCCAGAGAGGAAAGGATGCCCTGTAACTCTAATGAAGGTAGGTTCTGACAAACACCTCTGTGATTTGTCTGTAAGACCATGATGGATAGCGCTGCAGCTAAAAAGGTCCAGGGACACTCCAGAGTCTCCTGGCTCCTGATGAATCATTAGCTTGGGGCGTGATTGGCTCTGTAGAAGGGGTGTTGTCACACATGTCACACATGGAGTGGAGATAATGTGGTGTAGCACAATGTGGGTCCCATTTCACAATAGGGATTCAGAGTTGGTACACTCTGATACTGTGCTGTACCTTGCAGTCAGACTATATTAATTTGCATAAGGGAACCTTGTATCTGAGGAATTAGAGCAAACGTGGCAGTAGTCCTCTCTGACACAGTGGAGGTAAGTCAGCCGCAGTGGCGAGGCATTTTAGGACAAAGAAAGGTTGGCAAGGGAGAAGCAAGTGTGAGAATTGATCAAAAATGGCAGGTGAAAAGGAATGCGAAGTCATGTTGCTATAGCAACAAGCAACGTAGCCAAGGATAAAGGCTGGAGTTCCATGCAGTCCCTTTCTCTTTCTCTCTCTCTCTTAAACCAGAGAAATATGAGCAGAGCCACCGCTTGACCATCCGAGCAGCTTCCTTATGCTTTCGGTGAACAGATAACACGTCGAGAATGCTGTCCATCTGACTGTGTCATTTCACATTTACTCCGGGGGGGCTGGGAGGCACTTTAATTCCGCTACGGTGTTTTTCTTGTTGCCAAAGCCAGAGACTGCGATCCATTCCAGGATGGATCACATGCTAACCTTCCCATTTGTATGCATGAGACAGTGTTGCTGCCTATATCATTTCTAGAGGCAAGCGCCTGCGTTGTTGAATAATGGAGCTGGGAAGACTGCTGGTTGCTACAGCAGCAGTGAAAAGAAGAAAAATATTTTCACTGCGGCAATATGTACTTATATATTATGTTAAATAAATAATACTACACTAATACTACACTAATAATAATAAGTGTTTGTTCTTTGGACAAAACAGACTTAGAATTCACATAGCAACAGAGTCTTTTTTCAGTAAATGAGGTTTGAAACATGTTTGGGGAAATATTATAGATTTAGTAACCCTGGAGGCATCAGAGCTGTTTGCGTAACATTTTGTTTGGTGCCATCTGTGACCATATTTATGAGTTCAAAGAGGAGCAGCAGCATAGGCAGTGAGGCTGCAGTAATGGCCGAGGCTGTGGGCTTCTTAAAAAACAAAGACTCAACAATTAACTGACTGTCACCTTGGCAGGAAAGTCTTATTCTATAGCCTCCTGCACTAAAATCCCAACTATGAATTTGATGGCCTCATTCAGTCAGACATGATTTGGCCACCAATGTACCATTAGGTCTGTCAGGGCTTCAGGCCCATAACATACCAAGCACAGATGATTATTCCCCGTTGCTTCCTCCTTTGAAACAGAGGATGACATAGGCCATAGGCATACTTTTTAAATTATTTTTCTTTATATGTCTGTCAGGGGCCCCTCACAACAAATACTCTTCACTACTCTCCGGTTGATCAAAAGACACTTCAAATCCATTCAAATAAAATCCCCCTGATTTAAAAAGCTCAGAGCAAGTTCAAAGATCAGGAAAAAAACCTGCTGCCCGCTGCGTAACAAACCACAAAGCAGTACACGGACCCGGGCATGCGGCAACACCAACCTGTTCTTATTACTGAGGTAATTGACTAAGCTGACCCGGCAGCCATCTTGTTTAGAGACATCTGCTGAGGAATCCTTTGATGTGCCGGAGCAGTGATGGCACCCCCCACCCCCCACCCATCCACCATCCCATTAGCCCCTCTGTTTCTATCTCTCAGCTCATTGTGCCTCCCAAATATCAAAGGCTCCTTCACTCCCTCGCTCTGCACCATCAACGATAATGAAGTTAAGTGAATGTGTGACGAGCTGCAGCAATCACGTCCAAGAGGAGCTATGGGGGAAGAGAAGGTTAGAGTTAGAGAATGAGGGAAGCCGATTAGAACGAGTGGTGAAAAGGGGAAGAAGGATCATTTGAAAATCTAAGAGTTTGTTCACAGCTTTAGTGTAAGAGGGGCACACACTCACAAAGATGAACATGTGTTTTTCTGTCATCCAGCAGAATCATTAGCAATTTAAAATATCTAAAACTACATTGGTTACTCTAGTTGACTGGGCAGCAGCTGGGATGAAGAGCTGCTGAGCCAAGGTCCTGGGCTGCTAAGCTAAAAAAGTAGCGGTCTGATGACCAAGCTGGGAGGCAGATGGAGAGTAGGAGGATGAGAGGATTAGGACGTGTTGGGTTTAATAATCTAGACATCCTGGATGAAGATGACAGGGTGAAAAAGGAAGAAGACGATAGATAGCAAATAAGGAGGGATCAGCAATGGGTAAGAAGAGGTCTAGGGATTACTGGATGGAGGTCATCAGAAGCTCTCCCTCTCACATACATGTACTATAGAAATCTCTTTCTTAGAGACCAACATGGGGTAAATGGACTGAGATCAGAGGACTTCACTTGACAGCATGTGAAAAATGAAAAAATTATAAAATGTGAAGCACCGTGATGGCTTTCTGTTTTATGTGGCTGATGGATCATGAATTATAAAGCAAAATAGGAGAACATAAGGGCTTCTATTTTAAGAAGCTAGGGGCTTTTATGTTCCTAAGCAGAAGTGTAAAGCTGCATTATTGAATAATAAAGACCAGAATAAATGCATTCATTAGGGGAGTCACAGTGGTGGGAAGTGTCACTGACAATATTTGAATGATGCCACAAGAACATGTACAAGAAAAGACAGCACTTATTCAAATCAGTCTAGGAGAAAAGATGGGACTAGCTCTGACACTGTCGTGTGAGTGGAATATTTCACTTGAGTGAAAATCGGATGGAAACTACAAAAGAAATGTGATGGAATGTGAGGCTCATCTAATGTCTCCCAACTTATTTGTGCCCATCAAGATGGATAGATGGACAGAGATAGACAACTTCAGTTATCCTGCTATGTTATGATCCATGAAGCCATCTTTCTGAAAGTCTGAAGTCAAGTCAGGAGAATGATCCAATCATTCTATCTTCAGATTTGTGTACTGAGGGTTTTGAAATTTCTACTGCTGGTGACGTCTGAAACGGTGATCACAATACATTAATGCACTTGGGAGTGCAGTTTCTTTCGATTAAACATGTTTTTGAACGGAAATTGCACAGTACAAGAACTTCATGGTTGGAGTATCACACAACATTTCATTAAAGCAGCCATAATCGAGTTAAGTTGGCGACTTGCCGGCATCAGAACAAACTGCAAACACAATATTTATCACTTTTTATAGTCAAACATGTCAGCAAACAGTTGTCAATTTACACTTCAAGCAGATAGGAGCAGTGAACGTAGCCACGTTAGTGCTCATGTGGAGTTGCGTTTTGGCCACATGGCGAAAAGAAAGTAAAATATTTACTCTCTTTTTATCTATGTTTTTGATATCCACCAAGGGAAATATCTGGCTCTCCAGGTGCCAAATGCTCCACTGTGTTCAATAGCTTGTTGCTAACTTTGTCTGTCTGTTGTTTAATACTGGGAAGGTAGAGCAGAGCAAGCGTTAAGGAACTACTCAGGTGTCAGGTGATATAATCTCTGTAGTGTCGACTCTGTAGTTTCAATTGGTAAAGCGAATCAGAGGCACAAATGTGACAAATAGTCAAATTTCATCTTGCCAAGTACCCAAAAATGAATTAATAAAACTTCTGTAAATTGGGAATCCATAGAGACAGAATATCCTCTAATCCTGCTTGCTGAACACTAAACATCAAATGCTGAGAGCTCCTCTAAAAATCCATGTATTTAGGCTGCGGCACACACCACACCAATCCCAGAGCTCTCCAGTTAAGTTGCTCCATTTCCTGTGTGATAATAGCTAAATGGGTTCCCATTGAGGGCCGAGATGGGACACGGGGCAAGTGGCATAGCTCTCCGCCGCCTGTGTATGGGCCCGGCTGACAGATGGTTTATTTCCATTTGCTGAGGATGCTGATAGGCTCTCTGGGCCGTGGCGAAATGGGAAATACTATTCATACAGGCATATCAGCCCCAGACACTCGGCTGACTGAGAGTTGTGCAGACATGTCAACTAAGCTGCTGTCAAAGAGAAAGAGAGAGACAGATAGATAGGACATGACAGAGAGAGAGAGAAGGTGAGCTAAGTGATCGCCCTAGCCAAAGGCAACACCATACTCAGGGGAACAATGCATGAAATACATACCTAAATACATAAATATTTAAGTGAGTGGTTATATTATACATCCATATGTCCACTTAGCTGGGCTGTGTTTAAGTGGTGGGCTGAAAGGCAATGATTGGATCAAATGACAGAGAGTGCCTGTGGGGTGTGTAAGTGGCATTTGATTGCATTCTGTGTGATTGGGAAAGACCAAATTATGTAAAATGTTTAGAGATGCACCTGAAACATGAACCTAAGTGGTTATAACTATGGTACATTATTAAATAAGCTAAAATCATATGTACCACAATGAAATATTTGTGTGGGTGTATTTGTGCGACAATATATAAAGCAGTGTGCGTGTGAAATAATCACAGAGGCTATTAGCCAATAATAACATATAAATCACAGTCTGTCTGCCTCGGCACGTCTCTCTGTCCTCTTCCATATGTTTCATCCCTAACAAAAGACACCATCATCACATGGCACTATGACATGAAACAGCCAAGACAACATCAAACAGCTGTAGGTACCATAGACTGTTAAACAAAACCCAAATCATTTAGTGTGAGTGTGAGTGTGAGTGTGTGTGTGTGTGTGTGTGAGTGTGTGTATGTGTGTGATGTATAAAATTAGCTATTTACAGTTTGTTCCGGGGGGGGAAAAGAGTCCTCTTTCTACAATGAATGACTATTTTCCCAAACAGCTGCAATGATAGCCTCGCCATTGAAAATGTTCAAATTATAGTGTTGCTCTTTGTGCCCCGGTCATAATGGCCCTAATCCAGTAATGTCCCTGTACATTTATCTGTCACTTCAGGCAATGTGTGAAGGGGAAACATGATAAATTGGTATGTTATTAACTAATGCCATAGGTTAGTTGACTGTAGGTATAGATTAGTGGGGTTTTTACCTGTTTATCATCATGTATTTACAATCAATAATCAATTTTATTTGTCAATTTTGTCAAATTCAAAATAAAGAAGATAATGGTTTCTGTTGAAAAAGCAGGCTTCAAATCACCCTGTGGATGGTTAAAATGAAGTTATAAACAAACTGAGGCTCCCCCACTGCTCTCTGCATTATAAGTTTTGGAAAGAGACATTTCATTATGCTTCCACCCACACACCCCCTCCCAAACCCCAGCCAAACCATTTCCACTAAAAAACCTTAATATCCTCTAATGACGCACTGGGTTTCCTAATGGCCAGGAACTAACAGGAAAACTGGAAAGACTGCAAAAGCTAAAACCTCATCACCAGTTCTGTCCATTTCATCTTTAAAGCCAAAATTGCAAACGGACCATTGGGCTTTAATGTGGTCAATCACGCAAAGGAGGAGATTTATAATCAGTGTCTGCCTTTATAGGACTGTGGCATCTGGACAGCAGGTTGTACATAATAGATCAATCAATCTTGATTACTGTAGTTAGCAGGCAGTAAGCTAAAACATATATGTCTTTATAACATGCAAACCATTAGGAACAACTACATTTTGTCAATATATTACATTTTTACTCACCAAACCCTATTATCTAATCCATATTGATTTTATATGAATCCCGTCTCTTTTTCACATTAACTGGTACAGCTGACATGGCACTACGGATGGGTAATATGGATAAAATCCTATCACATATGTGCAATTTAATATCCCAATATCGATATTTATCATTATATAATTTTTCTGGAACCAATGCAGAAGTCATTATTGGATAAAATAACAACAGGAATGTCTATTTCAAAGTAAATACCTAAAAAGATTGATGCAAAAATCATATAAAAATTCAATATTGTCACACACACTTGACACTAGTTACCACAATATCAACAGTATGGCAAAATGTCTAGTCAATCCAACTGATCTCATGAAATGGCGTATGTATGACACACCTACGTATGCCATTATTGGCGTGTTATCAAGACGGGTACTCGTTTTTAGCGTGTTTTTATTTGACCGGTTGGTTGGGGTGGTGGATGGGTAAAACACAAGACTTTCACCCAGGGATTGTGTCCCGCGTGTCACATTTCCTAAACTCAACTGTTGTGTTTTTTTTATTAAGATCATTTTTTGTGGCTTTTCCCTTTCTTATAGTGACAGAGAAAGGGGGATGACATGCAGCAAAGGGCCGCAAGTGAGATTTGAACTCAGGCCTCTGCAGGACTCAGCCAACACGGGGCAAACGCTATTACTGGCTGAGCTAGAGGATGCCCTGTGTTTTTTTCTTTAGTAAAGCCAACCCTGTTCTTCTCTTCCTAAACTCAACCGTTGCTTTCTTCTCGCAATCACACGCCAAGTGTCATTTAAGAAAGTGGGCATGTACGTTTACGCGCGGTCAAGTTGAGTCAATAATGAATAGACTAGTTAACTGGCAGAAAAGGTATTAGCAAAAATGTTGATTATCAGTTTATCATTTAAGTCAAGCAAAATGTTAAATAATTGCTACTGAAGTTTGAGGATTAACTGATTTTTACTGTTTTTTGTATCATTTTAGGTTGCTAGTCTTGTGACTTTCAGACCCTGTGATTGTATTTCATTGAATAAATGATCAATTGTTTAATCTCTCAATTCTATGTCTTTGTGTTTTATTAATTAAAAGCTAATAGTAAGTTGCAGCCCTAATGATGCATCTCCCACCCCTGCTTGGTAGCATTGAAAGTCTTTAAACTCGGTCTACTCTAAAACATATTTTAGGGTGGACATAACCAGTCAGGATGGAATCAACATACTGCAGAGTTACTTTCTTCACTGACTTCAATGTTTCCATTTCTGAATCCATGATGAAGGGAAGGGAATTTCATTTGAATTTGACTTTATTTTTCCTTTTTCCTCCTCAAACGTGTGCCTGCCGTTCTGTGTGTTTGCCTCATTAATTTAACTTGTTCACTACACTGTCAGTAATTAATCAGTGGAAACTGTTTTCATTATCTAAGTCGCATAATTTGCATCATCTGAACTTCAGTCAGAAGTTCTTACGCAAATGCATAATGTTGGTGCCGTGCCCATCTGCCTCATTAGCAATTCCAGTCCATCCCAAACATAATGTGTGTGTACAGCCAATGGTCCAATGGTGTATTGCTGGCCAGAGTCCTGACGATGAAGCAGACTATGAGGGATTGATCCCCCCTCGTGCCCCTCCCAGACCCCCCCCTTGCCCAATTACAAGAGTGTGTGTTAGATTTCCGCCAGGCGCTGTTTCTCCGTTCTACTGAAATGTCCACCTCTGGTCTTGCAGTCGCCTTGCTGTCCCTCTTCCCACTCAACCACCAATTGAGCTACTTTGTAGTTTAAAGACACAGCAATCCCACAATGCCATGCTGTACAACAGAGGATCCTCCCACACACACACACACACACACATACACACACATACACACACACGCTGGGGTTTCTACAGCTGAAACTATACATCCACATTGCCCTACCCCACACACACAATAATGAGTTTCTCCACTGCTGCAGGTTGACTTCAACACCAGCGAGTCCAGCCGCTTGTTTGTTATGCCAGAATAAGCATACGTGCACTGTGCACGGTGCACATGCATTAAAAGAGATCACACGCATATGTATGAGAGTCACAGTACACACACACACACACACACACACACACACACACACACACATGCTTGGGGCCAAGTACACACATGATGGCAAAGCGTATACTGCATAACAACTACTCTCAAGATGAAAGGAATAAATAGTGGCCGGGTTGGCTCAGTTGGTGGAGCAGGTGCACATATATAGGGGCTTGCTCATCGACACGGCGGCCGCAAGTTCGACTACCAACCTGCGGGACTTTGCTGCATGTCATTCCTCCCTCGTACTCCTCTTTCATGTCTTCATCTGTCCTGTGGAAAAAAAGGCCTAAAATGCCCCCCCAAAAAAAAGAAAGGAAGAAGTATATGTTTCTGTTGGCTGGTGGTTACCTATTAAATATGGAGCTGAGAGGATTGTTTAGCTATCCTCGGAGAGAGTGCCGTGACGCAGAGGTACGCGTGAGCTTAAAATGAGGAAACGTGACTTCTCTTTTCTCTTTTTGAAATGCAAATGATTTATCCGCCAGGGAAATTCTCCAACCTAAATACTGTCTATTCCAAATGAAAGTAAATGTACCACCGCTGCAATTTACCTGTAGATACTAATGAATGGCAGGAGAGAAGCATTTCATTTGTCATGTTTAACCTCAGTAGAAAGGGTTCATACTTAGCAAACATATGGAACATTTCCAACAGCCCAGACTGTAACCATGGCAATCCACATTACCTACTTGGTTATTTTTCTCTCCTGAGCCAAAGGAAAACAGCTTGATACAATGAGATAAAGCCAAGCTGTGACACACACACATAGAAACGTAGTAACAGAGGTTCTTTGGCTTTTATTTTCTCTCATGTGTCAGACCAGAAGTCTTCATGTACAGAGTTGATACGACTGATTGTTGTGATACAGTGCAGAGTGTGCATCATGGTTCTGAGGCCGGTCTCAACCACACCCCAGCCAAATCACCACAAATAGGTATATGAGTGAGAGAAAATCAATATGAGGCTTTTCATTACGGTTCAATTTCCTGGCACAGGCCGGTTCACAGAAATGTCAGATAGGGTGGAAATCGAGAGACTCATCAAGAACTTTGCTTCAATAACGAGCGGCAGGAAGGCGACGATGCGCAGGAAGCTGACGATGAACCGTCAGCTTCACTGGACTCGTTTTGACTTATTTGAACTAATGTGTGAAGATAAACACAAAGTGAACCAAGTGGATTTCTTTTGATAAGAAAACTGCAAACATTCAGGAAAAGCACACATCTTTAAGACCGTTACAGGAAAAATCCACCGGCAGATAAAGTTTTAATACTGTAGTTTTGCATTGCCAGACCTTCTTCCACAGTGCCGCAAAGGAGGGACTGGCTAGTCCACAAAGTCTTCCGGTATGGGAGAAAAACATGCTCTGGTTTACTGGCATTTCTTTATTACCTTATAGCTTTAGAGCATAACTTTTTGATACTATTGAACAGCCGTTACATTCAAGCCATTGCCAAATGAGTTGCTACAAAGATAATTAAGACTATCAGCTCCACACAACTCTCTCTGGATTTCTCAGTATGGCGATGTTCAGTAGATTGTGTCGTCCGGTGACTTTCCAGTGCAGAGGCTGGAGTGAAGTTTTAATTCTCCGTGTCCTCCTTGGCTACTAGCAACTGCGTGGAGGAGGGCAGGGGGTGGTGCGTGATCACTGAGTGCTGTATCATGTGGATGCGTATACAGTGTTGTTTTTATTACTAAGAATTCCTCATGGGGGCGACATAAACTACACACTATAGCTTTAACATGGGCCATGCTTTAAACATTGATACATTGTCTAGTAGGGTTTCCTGCAAAATAATGAAGACTACAATTAACTACTAGAAAGTAAATAGTTTTTTAATAAATCTGGTTTAAAATATGTTGGCGGTACAGGGAGATCATTTGAGAGCTGAACCAGAACTCTATTGAATCAGGGTTGGTAGTAAAGGGGCCTGCTGTTAAACAAGTCAGCAATGATATTCCATTATAAGATACATTTGTTCTACTTTGAATTCTAGTTAACCCTTGTATTATATTCACATCAAATTGACCCATTTCAAATTCTTACAAGAAGAAAAATGGTACAAGTTACATTGTTTCTACCTGAAAATCAATGTGTCTGTGATGGACATGTATTCATGACTCAATTCAGAAAATTATTCTAGTTACGACCACTTAGGTTTTTTCCAAGATAAGAATGATCACATTTGATGATTTTTAACATGAATTATAACCTAATGACAAAAAACGAATCCCACTTCCAATTTTAATTGTGTTCTAGTAGAGATGATTGCATTCCCTAAACATATATGTTATCTCAGTTGTTTGAAATTGAGATAACGACAATATTTGTTAATTGATTAGGAAGTAGAATTTTATTTCAGAATTTTGTTTAAACCCCCAAATAAGTCCCGAGGGATACGAGAAGGTCCCGAAAGGGAAGACGATACAAGGGTCAAGTAGTGTTGTTGTCCTTGGACGTTTTTTAATTAACTTTTTCACCAGAAATGATCATGACAAGATTTTCTTATTTCTAGTTTTTGTCTTCCTCGCTACAAAAGATTAGATACTCTACATGGTTTCTTTGTAATAATAAATATTCATATAAATAATTCATACATAAATGCCTTGTATTCATTATTTTTCCTTATTGAAAAAAATAGTCTTCCGCTATTCTTATCTATTTAAGTCATTCAGATGTTTTGACTTGTAGTAGTTGTTTGATATAGTGGCTATAATGAAGAGTTATAAAAGCCATGAGCGAGATGACTAAGGTTCCCGTGTTCAGCTTGGTTGAGCTTCTTCTGACATGATTCATCTCTTTCCATCACTTCCACTGACCTCTTCTTCCCCTCAATAAAACCGACCATCTATTTCTCTCTGAGACTACCCATCCATTTGAAATATTTTCGCTCAGAAACCCTTTGGCGCCCATGTGTTCCTACCACTGCTTCTGTTGCTGTACATGTAATCATGTCATCAACATGTCCATGTGTTCCAAATGAAAGGCAGGGAATATGCTTTTGTCTCACCTAAATGTAATGAAAACTTGTTTTCCATTACTTATTTTCATGAAATTGCACATACAATACTATGACACCTAGTTGATGGAAGTTAAATGCTGAATAAATGTTTTTAGGACAAGGAAAGTAAAACATGTACCAAAGCATATGTGTATGACTAATGGTGGACTCTTACTACTTGCTTTTGTGCGAGCTTTTCATCACAGCATGAGTCGACGGCAAGCTTGGGGAAAACAGAGCCCTTCACCGCGGATTATACTCTCTCCTGCTTATTAATTGACAAACCAATAAATGAATACCCATCCATTATATATAGACACCCACTACTGATGGTAACTATACTCTAATAAACAAGAAAACCTTCTGCTCCATCGTTACATAAGCCATTGAATACATGTTTCATTATTACCTTTATTACATTTAGTTAAGTGATACATAATTATAATCTATATTTGGACTTCAGGAGCCATTTGTACAATTATGCTTGGTACACTGATGAAAAATAGCTCTAACTAATAAGGTGAGTTTTTTGTGAGGATGGCATTGAATAAGAAAGAGTAAAAATGTAGCTAAAATAGCTAGAAATAGCTACTGGCTGAGCTAAAAACTTTATATATATATATATATATATATATATATATATATATATACTTTATATATAGTAAACCGTATTTTTGCACAATAATAAATTCTCCTTCTCAAAGACACTGCTGAGGAATACAGTGTAAAGCATTGTCCTATGCAATTTACATGTTTGACACGGCAAGTATCATTTATAATAATACTAATAATAATAATACATTTATTCAGGACACAATGGAAGGTCTATAGTACAGGACAATATACTGTATACAAAAATATAGCAATAAATATATGGTACAATTAAATTATAAGTATTACTAGGCATTAATGCACTTGACCTATACAGTATTTATACTGCAGGCTACAACAGGTCTATGTGTCAGTCTACTCATGGAAATATATATTTCATGCATTTTTGTTTGTGCAGCCAGAGAACTACCTTTTCAAGTAACAAGTTTCTGTGGCTATGTATTAGCCAGCAATCTCTCTCTCTTACAGTGCATTTCTGCTCTCTCTCTTTCTCCATTCACAGTAGATACGTCGCAGGTAGACAGAGAATAATGATGTTGGGCATACACAACAACTGGTGCCCTAGGAGGGCCCCGGGGAGCATTTTGCAGTATTATGCAGTCAGCCAAACATCATTACAACCCTATTCACAGCCCGGACCAAGAGTACAGACTGGCTGGGGAGAGCCATGGATGGATGGATGGATGGATGGATGGATGGATGGATCCTATGATTATAGTCATCGAATTATCTGATGGCTATTTTTTCTAATAATTCATACATTTTTTTAGCAGGTGAAGAGAAAGTCATTAAACAGCAGCAAAGTAGCAGCTTTTCAAGTGGATTTTCTAATTAAAAGTATAATCCGTCAAGATTTGTTTGAAATCAAACCCAGATTTGGTTACTATGTATGGTGGCATTTTTGTCAGCAAAGAAAATGTCTATGTATTTTTTTGTTGTTTATATAATTACTTCTGTATGTATTATTCATCATTGTTAGTTGCCATTGCTATGTGGTATTTAAATTGCCTTCAAACGCACCAGTGTTTCACAGAAAATGTATGCAATGTATGTTCGTAATCCAGATTTTAGGTTTGTAATTTCATTTCTCTGATATCAGATTATTGCTTACAGATCACTCTCCTAATCTGTATCAAAGCAGTGGCAAAAAAGCTGTAACACAGGGTGCCATTTTTTGTGAGGCAATCACAAGCAATCACAGGACACGCAATGTACTGTTACCAACGCTGAGCTCGATCGTTTTTAAAGCTGCAGCTGCAGGCGACATGCGGCACACCTTCCACTCCTCACTGAGGTAAACCACTTTGCATTCTTCAGTTTGAAAACCTCTCTCACCGTCTGCAGCATGAATGTGAATCATGGAGACAAATATTTTTGGCTGACTTCTTTATTAAAATCACATAAGTTTGTTTGGCTGCACTGAAAATAGATCCACTGCTTGCTTATCTGTATTTCTGACTAAGTAGCTGCTCAAAGAGTGCTTGCTGTAATAATAACCAGGACTGAAATATTAAGAATAACAACTTTAATTTTGTATTGCAACTTCCATGTCTTTACTTTTACAGTATATTTGAGTATTCTTGTCTAAATACCCTTTATTGTACTAATAATGTTGGTATACTGTTAATTGTACAGTATATACTATTAAGTACTATTTTTCCATGCTTTATTTGTGTACAGAAAATGTCAATAATGAATGTTATATTTTTTCATACTAAAGTAATATTGTGTATTTGTTTTTGTACTTACACGGCTGCACGGCAATTCCCTTTCTCTAACATGTATCTTATCTAACAGGCAATAATGTTAGAAAATATTTTCTAAAAAATACTTTTTTATTTATGTGGAGCAAGCTGGCTATCAAC
Source organism: Etheostoma perlongum (assembly GCA_026937815.1). Taxonomy (NCBI): domain Eukaryota; kingdom Metazoa; phylum Chordata; class Actinopteri; order Perciformes; family Percidae; genus Etheostoma; species Etheostoma perlongum. The sequence continues at coordinate 31,580,897 of CM049374.1, read as the reverse complement.
AGCTGACTGACCGGCTGAGCCAAAGGTTGTTCAGGCAGAACTCATGAACAATATTCAATTATACATACCTTATAAAAACTACTCACTCATTAAACTGGAACAAATAAACTGAACTGGCACATTAATAAGCAACTGAATACACAAATGAAAAACTGCAGACAGTAATAAACATGTAGAAAAGCATGAAATCACTTCTGCTTGCTAACAAGAACCCAGAAGAGCTTCTCTTAATGTTGTACCATAAACAACGAGTGTAGCTGTACCACTGTAGCTTATCATTGTAATGATGACAGGATCAGAACTTTACATGATTCAGCAGATGTCTGGAAATACATATGGTACTCTCCACATTTAAACACCAGCAGGCAAAACATAAACCACACTCTCACCTCACATCCATCACTAAAA